>CBMN011752094.1:0-10301 GCA_000582825.1 Hordeum pubiflorum
GGGGGGGGGGGGGGGTCTTATATAGATGTCTTACAGGAGAAATAATGTCTAACCGAAAGATGTTTAAGAAATGGTTAATGCAGATTGTAGGTTTCCATTGAGATCCTAATGGCAACAAAGAATGTGAACTGATTCATTCATGAATATATTTTAATACACACCATAGGTTTCTATTGAGATTGTAAGTGCAGCAATGAACATAAAGTGGATACACTGAATATATTTGAACACACACTGTAGGTTTGTATTGAGAACATAAGTGCAATAAAGAACATAAACTGGATCAATTGTTGAGTTGTTACTTGATTTAATAGATACAACTTTCCACTGAAGAGAAAAGTTTTAATGTTCCTTGGCTACAAACAGAAGCTGAGCAAAGTGGTATGAGCAATCTTCGTTGAACATATATGGGTCTTCTTCATGAATTTACTTTAATACTCGAGTAGATCATGAACATAGGGTCTTCTTCGTTGAGAACTACTCCAGTACGAAGGGAACCCTATCTTCAATCCTAATTGCAAAAATGAACATAAACTGAACCATTCATGAATTTACTTTAATACACAATATAGGTTTCTATCGAGATAATAAGAGCACGAAAGAATATAAATTGGATCCATTTATGAATATATTTGAACACACATTGTAGGTCTGTATTGAGATCATAAGTGCAACAAAGAACATAAACTGGACCCACTGATAAGTTGGCAGTTCAACAAAATTTGCAAGTTCCTTGGTTACAATAGAAGCGAAGCAAAGTGGTATGAACACAAGGACTGTTATTTCTGGTTGTAGGCGATGTACTCTATTCTTCATTTGTAGCGGAGTGCAAGTTGTGCTGCCTGTATTGGAAAATGCAGCGTTGTCAAGAAAAAGTAAATAACACAATATATTACTGGTTTTTTAAATCAGAAAATGAATGTTTATATAGTTAATGTAAAGTACTTACATTGTCGAAATGTTCCCTTACTCTGGCTGTTCCTGTTGATGCATTTTTTCTGGAAGTGTATGTGCATTCCTGTTGATGGACATTTTTTGGAACTGTAATATATGTAGGAAGAAACTTGTATTGTTGGCTAAATTTGTATATAGGGTGTGAGAATCAGTACATACTCATGCTTGTGCCTTTTCGTAGGATGAGATCTAATCCTGAATATATTATATTCTCAATATTGATCAGCAAATGCATGTATAAGTTAGCGTCCACTTGAATGACCACTAATATTTGTGTAAAGAGATTACAAATAATTGCGACTTAGAACTGATTTTTTGAAATTAACATTTAGTAAATCTTCCAGACTTTAAAAGCTTGGTAATCTTCCAGACTTAAAAAAAACAAAATCACGTGCGCTGGAGCAGGCAAAGAATTTTAGAAGACAGAGGTAGGCTTTAGCTTGACGGCTCCAATAGTGTGACATGTAAATGCGAGTTAAATGAAGCCTGAGACCAGTTTAGTAAATGTGATGTTGTAGGTACTGCCAAAGGATTTATGTGCTTTGTATTACTATGTAGTTAATGGTTACTTCTAACTGCTACCAAGAAGTTTGTATGTACCTTATGTAGTTATTGTAGAACCATGGTGCACTAAGGTTTTGTGAGTGTTTTTATACCTGTTAGATTTGTCGGCATCACCCTCGGTAAAATCAATTCTTCTTTTTGCTTCGATCCTGATTTTAATGTACATCATAGATGTAAAGTAGGCTTGATCAGAGGAATACAATAAGATGTAGGTTTATGAATGCAGAAGGGAAAAAGACTAACATTGAATTCCATTTGAACTTTCACATAAAAGTATCATTATGATAAGTCATATAATGGAGAAGCAATAAGAGAGATGTTTAAAATCCAAGTTGGCAGTACATTATAATTAGACATAGGAGTTTAATAAGTATGGAAGTATATGATTCATTACATGTTTTCGCTTTCTTTTATGCTGATAGACATTGGCGTATGAGTTGCAGTAGTATTGTCACTGGTGGTTGTATCCTCGCCAGACTAAAAAAGCTTCACATGTTATGTTAATAACCATGATGTATGAAGGTAATGAATTTGTAAGACGTTGCTAACCTTTGTTGCATGTAGCACAGGTGTTGATTTAGTATTGTTGACAGAGAAACTTTTTTTCAAGACATAATTTATAGGGTATTTGGCAGACGAATCAGTGTTCATTCCTATGTAGAATAACCTTTCTTTACCAATGGCCTTATCCAGCGTAAGCACATGATCTGTAGCTTCTATCTTCATGCTCATTGAAACATGATCAGCGGGACGCTCAACTAAGTCTTCAGCTATTCTAGAGAAAGCAATTGCATCCAAACTTCCCGAGGTATCTGTTAGTGTAAGGGGAAGTTTGTACCTGAAGCATGGTATAGTTGTTAGTGCACGATAAAAAGGAAAATAATTATGTAAGTATTAGATTTTAAGAAGATATTATACATTGGGCATGGAACTGGAAATTGGCAGCCACATGTTGGGGTATCTGTCATGTTGTTATACCCTTTTCCGCAACGCTTGCATGCTTTATAGTACCATTTGACTAACGGTATAATCGACGCTACTTTTGCGATAGTGCTGAAGGTTGCTCCTCCCTTATGATACAAAAGAAGGATGAAGTATAAATAATCTATTTTATTTTAAATAGTGAGGCAGAAAAAAGTGAACTGTATGAGAAAGTGTTAACCTGAAAAGATGATGCCTGGAAGGTTAGATATTTCTTCAATGGTGTATAGTTTGCCAGCTGCTTCAAGTGGAGATAATTGTTTGACCCGAGGGAGATGCTTTTGTAGAGTTGGGCATTTCCATTGATAGCTTAAAATGTTTTTCATATAAATATTAGTTTGTTGTAGTGCTGAACATAAATTCTGTATGCGCAAGAGTGAGAAAGAGAGAACCTGGTTCGGTACCTTTGAACTTCAGGTATATCAACATCACGATATATTTGTGTCGCAAAACTTGAGGATCCTTGTATCATACCTATAAAGTTATGTTGTTAATAGTATGTTTAAATAAATATGTTTATTATTTCTTTGGGCAAGTTTTTTTTAAGTTACCTGTAAACCTTTGTAGAGTTGCAGTTATACCAGCAAAAATGGCTATGACAATTCCTTCTTGAGATTTTTTAAGTACTGTTTCTTCATCAAATGATTCTCCATGCTGGCCCCATAGAACTAATTCTTGTGTTTGTTCTCTGGAAAATTAAGGTATAGTCATTGTGAGGGGAACAGGTTATTAAGGTAAAAAAATCAAATGACAGGAGTAGCACTGAAGACATACTCTAGGTTGCGAATTCTGATCTTCCGAAATTTGTGGTGAGATGTTTGGCTAGCATAGTCATATGGACCAACGTCACATATAACTCCTATGACATCTAAAAGGTTCAAGTATGTATAGAAAGCTGTTATGCATTGAAGTATAGTGGTTGAGAGATAGATAATTCAAGCACATTCTGTTACCTAGGAGTGGCTTGGAATCAATTGCTTTTTGTGGCAGCACATCAAATGGGCAAAAGTCGAATGAAAGTGTAGGTATATCTGAACCTCTTGAATGTAGCGGATGGACCTTTGTGTCTTGTTTGAATTGCAGCATATAATTCTGATGGCGATAAACATATGATTTGCTTCTGATATCGATAACTGCAACATTTGAAATAATATAGACAGATCCTTGAGATAGCAACCCACGAAATTGTTTTTCAATTTTTTTAGGCACACTGATTTGTGCCATGGATCCCTGCAAAAGTTGAAGTAATCAAATGAGATATGTAAAGCTAGTAGCATTTGGAATAACAATGTTATTGTGTAAAGTTAAATAGGCAACTATAAAAATGGACGTACATCTTCATCCAAGAGAATGCCATCAATGCTGATCAAAGCATTTCCATATCTGGGATTCGTATTTATAGCATCCCAAAGCCTTATTACCCGTGCAAAGACCTTACAGTTTTGTTGTCCCACTGTAATACTTCTAAGTTTCGTAGTTGACTCCATAGGGGAGATGAATCTGAATGAATAAGAATGTTAGGGAAAATTTCAGGCATAACATAAATATGAGTAAGAATGCAGAAAAAATGTATTACATACTTGTGAAATTTCAGGCATAACATAAATATGAGTGGATAAAATACCTACCTGTTTTAGCTTCTATGTGTATTAATTTAACTGAATACCTCGGCATATACTACATTATGTGTGCAATTCTCATAAGAAACTGGGCTATTTTCAAATAAAACTCGGAAGCCGTCCGGTGATGTAACTCTTGAAAATGCCACATATAATTGACCGTGTGAGAAGACATTAGATGGAAAGTAGACACCAACTCGGTTTAGTGTTTGCCCCTGACTTTTGTTTATTGTCATAGCATATGAAAGGCGAACAGGAAACTGGCGACGCCTCAATTTGAAAGGCCACTTAGACTGAGATGACGTAGTGACAATTTGAGGTATATACACTCTTGAACATATAGCCTTCCCTGTTATTATTTCTCCTTCTATGACACGACCAGTTAGTTGTGTAACAATGAGTCTAGTGCCATTACAAAGTCCCCTTGACGGATCAAGATTACGTAGTAGCATTATAGGAACACCAATTTTCAAATGCAGCATATGGTCTGGAAGTCCAGGTATGTCAATGGTGTTTTGCAACTCTGTTGGATATAATGCTTCTAGAGTAGAATGATTAGGACAGCTATCATCAATTGAATCTGAACTATAATATGACATTTCACTTGTTGCTAGCCGAGAAATCATTCTTGTATTTATTTTAGAAACGACATCATTCATAGGTGCGAGAATTGCACGATCACACAAATACGATGTAATGTTAGTTGACTCACAGCCTGAGTTGTAGACAAATGATATCAACCCATCTATATTTCTAGAATCTGGGGACAAAAGAAGATATTGGGGGATCTGTATAAATATGCTATTGGGATTTGGAACAGGAACAAAAGGCTCAGTGCCATTTCCAATTCGTAAAAGCCAGTCTGCAAAATTGCGTAGTTCTTCTCTCCTGGAGATGGAGAGACACCCTGAGGTGAGCCTCATATTTTCATTCAACTCTAGAAGTGTGCACTTGCTCCATAAATAAGAGTTAACAATGCAAGATTTCAAAATCTGTTGTTTGGTTGCATTTTTTATCACTGGTAGTGTTTGCCGAAAATCCCCACCAAGAACTACAGTGATACCTCCAAACTGCATGTCTTTGGCATTAGGTCTAGTATCTGACATTATATCTCTGAGAGTGCGATCCAGTGCTTCAAAACAATACCTATGATTCATTGGTGCTTCATCCCAAACTATAAGAGATATGTTTTGAATAAGTTCTGCCAGGTGCGTATTTTTCTTTATGGTACACATTGAATTCTCTAAAATTTCCAAAGGAATTTTAAAACGGGAGTGTGGTGTTTGACCTCCCGGGAGCAATAGGGAAGCAATTCCCGAGGATGCTACTGCCAATGCAATTTTGCCTTGACTCCGCAAAGAATAAAGTAAAGTAGTCCATAAGAAAGTTTTTCCAGTCCCTCCATATCCATAAACAAAGAATGTTCTACCTTCATTATTTATGGCAGAATTATAGATAGCATGAAATACATCCTTCTGGTTGTTGTTTAGCTTCGGAATATTATCATTCAAAGTGGATGTCATGTTTGGAATGTCATAGGTAAGCTCATCCAGCAAAAGCCTATTTTGTGCAGAAGCATTTCCTATATCATCTGTTAGCGGCAAACTAAAATGTGATAAGCAATATCCAGAATCCTTCAGCAATTTATCCAGCTCAATGAGAAGACATGATGTGACGTATGAATCTAGTGATGAACTGCTCAACTGAGAAGGATGAAGATTCAACCGATGTGTTATATCTTCAGACATTATTGATGCATGCTCCTCAAAAAGCTTGATAGGATTTGTTACATTGCAAAAAAGCAAAAGGGTAACAAAAAGCTGACGTAATTGGAATGGTAATGCCCACTGAGCCGCATCTTTTAATGCGTTGGACCACTCTTGGTCATCACCTAGGAGACCTAAAGCTTCACATGCTGAACGAAATGTAGGATATTCTTGGCCTGATATAGTCCTGATATCAGCGAAGGAGGTTGCACCTTTACGAATGTTCAACAACATTCGCAAATAGAAAGGCTCTCCTTGTGAAGGGTTGACATGTGCCACTCGGCCAATTTTTTTTTCAGGACCTCGACGATGATCCCAGTATTTCCCTTGTTGGTGCCATGTCCAATATTCTGGAAATTATATGTATGTGTATTGTCGAGCTTCAGGGTGTTGCATATTAGCATCTAACCATGCGGTGAGTTTAGTGGTGACATTTTTAGGATTTTCAATAACTTCTTCGAGATTATCATCCTCCGAATAAATTACATTGTTCTCAAGAGTAAGATGAACATGGAGCCTTTCTACGGAAGGGTCTGTATGGTGAATATCATATTGCTGCAACCGCCAAGCAGCATCATTTGGTGTGACACAACGACACTCTAAATAATTATCAATTTCATTAACGGTTTCAGTTGATGAGGCTAATGTTGAAGACTTGCCGTGGAGGCCAATTCTAGCGCAATCAAAACCTTTTGTTACATACTTGAAAAGATATTTGTGCATACCATCATGGTTAACCTTCTCTACATTTATGTGGGCTTGGTACTTAACCACCAGGTCAACATTGTGAGGAACGATGAATCTATTGTCAATGTCAACATTATTTTTCCTAGCCGTTATGCCATTGTTTGGTCGGGCATATTCTGTGAAACCATTCTCCCGTACAGTCGTTTGCTCACAGAACTCCTTTGGGTAAAATTTTGTGCATTTTCCTTCCGACATACATGGTGACGACTGGCCGAGAGGACCGCAAGGGCCATGCACCATAAAAGAAGAAACAACCTCATATCCTATTGGATCTTTTACAGGATTAGGCAACTGAGCAGAAATATAGGAATCTATCTTTTGTGCATCTAAAGGTGCTTCTTTGGCTAACCATATAATTACATGAACATGCGGGAGGCCACGTTTCTGGAATTCAACTGTGTAGATAACTACAGGAATGTAAAATATGTTTAATAACCGGTAGAAAACTATGTTGTGGGAAGGGAATATAAGTTTAAGAGAACGCTTATTACCTGCGTTTATGGGTCCAAAGAATTGTTTCTTTTTAATATCATCCATAGAATATTAAGCTTCATTTTGAATACCCGGTTGACAATATCTGGACGATCAGATGGTTGTTGACCAGGAATGGATGATAAAGCCTCTGTAATTTCAGGCCAAGCAGCATTTGATGTGAACGTGACAAACAGATCTGGGCAACCATATTTTCTACAGATCGCGATGGAGTCTTGGTAGTTTTGGTATAAGTAGCGAGGGCCTCTAGTAAATGAGGAAGGCAATATAATCCTTTGGCCAACAGCAGAACCTGATGTAATACCCTTTGACACAGAACTTGCTAAACAATTGAATGATGATGATCTGTATTTCCGTTGAAAGCTAGGCTTGCGATAGAATGCAATACGAAAGGTTTCAACAGAACAATAGCCATCCACTAAGTAAGCCTGTGTTAATCTTTTGCATCGTAATGGAGTGTTGAAGTCATTTGGCCTATCAAGTAACCTATATGCATAATATTCTAGCATTGTGACTTTTTGGCGTTGATTTGATGCATTTGACACTGGAATGCACATAAGCTCATCATGATAACCATCCTCACCATATGGAAATAAAAGAGGATATTGCATGGACATAAATTTGCAGTGTTTTTCATTGATCTGTTGTAACCGTGATGAATGATCTTCTATTATAATGTCTCGTCCAACATCAGAAGAGCCTAAATCTCCAACCACCAATCCAACAACCTCGGATGCGACTGGAGCACTATAGATATCTCCATGGGCATCAGGTTTGCCATATATTCTGATGTATAAATGGTCAGAATCATTGCCATGTAATCTTTGACTTGCTGTCCTAAATAGTTTCACAATGGGATTATGTGTGTTCAACATTGCTATGAGGGACTGAACAATGCCTTCATTAGCTTGGAACAAAGTGCGTGTAGATGAAGCAATGCGTGAAGATGAACCGGTGCGCGAAGATGAACTGGTGCGCGAAGATGAGGCAACATTTATTCTGTTTGAAACCTCACACTCTGTATCAAATATGTATAATTGTGCATATTCAGGTCTTTGTCCTCTAGATGGCCTCAATGAACCAACACGGTGGCAGACTTGGCCACTGATTTTAAAAACGTATGGGCCTCGACCGTCATTTATGGACTCGTCAATTTTAGCTCCCATTGAAGTCATCGCAAACATGGTATTGTACTGACGAATATGATGAAAGAAGTGGCTTGACAGTGCACTATTCTGTGAAGTGAGTAAATCCAATAGAGGTTGAGGAGGAGGATCATATGGCTGGAGGGAAACTTTTCCTCCTTTGCAGCACAAATTATATGTTGGATTTGGAGTATGCCTTTCTATGAGTACACGCTCGTCATACCAAAAGATAGCACCACAATGTTGGCAAGAACACTGGGGGCCTCCAAGAGTTAAGGGTTCAAATATAGCTCCTGAAAGATGAGGCAGAAACATAGGTTTTTTTTGTAAACGTAAATGATTTCTGAACTTGGACACATGAACAGGGATTAATTTAGGGAAAATCTTACGTTTATGGGCAAATATCTGATTATGTGTGTGTGACATCGATGTGGTCGATGCTTCATTTCCTCGGCTCCTGCTTCTAGTGATTACATCCAAACGCCTGCGACGGTTCTCGGTGGCAACATGTGCGTTTGATTGAGGAGCGGAATCAGGTATTGATGGACGGCGTGCCCGTCCACGTCCACGACCACGTCCACGTGGAACTCCTCGTGTATGACCAACCCCATGCCCACCTGGATAACGCGAAGAACTTTCTGCGCTATCCATGTCGGCAACCCTAACAAACCCATGGGAACGGGAATAGTTGAATGCGTTGGATGAACCAAACAAAACTCCATAATAGGCAAGGAATTAAAATGCAAGGCTATGCAGACAAAAAAATTCAGGAGTAGTAGCACTGGATGGGAACATTGTATACCAGTTGGAGTTGTAGACGTGATGCGAGTGCTCATGCAGCAAGAGAAGAATAACCAAGATGACTGAAGTGAGCAGCACCTGAAAAGTTCAAGTTTGAGATTCAATCAGCAATATTTCAAAAGGGAATGGCATGGAGATAGAAGAGAGTTGCTCACCAGCGGAAGCAGTATGAACACCCTATGGCCGACTTCCACCCATGCTGGAAGATGATGTGAAAAGGATGAGCTGAGGTGGGGCAGACTTTAAAGGGCATTTCTTTAGTTTCTTCTGCAGATCGTGGGGACAGGAAGTGGAGCATCAATCATCAATTTCTTCAGTTTCTTCTGCAGATCGTGGGGAGAGGAAGTGGAGCATCAACCATCAATTACCTGCAGTAGGATTTTTTTTCTTACAACCATCAATTACCTTAGTGTGGGCCATTTGGAGCATTGGGCTGCAAATGGTTTGAAGCAGTGGGCTGTTTAGGTTGGCAGCAAAGGAAAAAAAGCAGGATGATACCTTCATCTTCAAATACGTTGACCCAATGATTGAAGGTAAGGTGCTGCAATCTTCTTCTTCGGCCATGGCGGGCAGTCAGGCCATGGCGGCGGCAGGAGTCGGGGAGAGGGACCGGTGGTACTCTTTCTCCAACCATCGGACATGTATTGCTCGGGGGATGCTCCCGTCAGGCCACGGCCATGGCGGTGGCGAGGAGGCGGGGGGAGAAGGTGGTGACGGTGATGGGGTGGCCGCATCCGGAGCGCCGCCACCGCCGTGAGAACGATCCAGACCGGAGGAAGGGGATGAGGAGGTGGCTGGCGGAGGAAGGGGATGAGGAGGTGGTCCCGCTGCCGTGAAGAGGATCCGGGGCGGAGGAGGTTCGGAGCGCCGCCGCCGTGAGGAGGGTCCGGGGCGGAGGAAGGGGAGGAGGAGGTGGCGCCGCCGCCGTGAGGAGGGTCCGGGGCGGACGAAGGGGGTGAGGAGGTGGCTCTGACCACCGGCAAGGGAGGCTGGCGCCGGCAGGAAACCGCGAGGGGACCAGTGGCGTGGGGCTTGCCCGCGTGGGGATTTTTTTTCTTTTCAGGGAAAATTACCTCAGGCGGTGGGATGCGTGGGACTACTTAGGTGTGACGTGGCTGTCTGTGATTGGATGCTGACGTGTATAGCCTGCATGTTAAGATAAATCAAGTAGTGCTTAAGTATATAGGATAACAGTAGGAAATCATGATACAAAATGGACATATCAACTCCCC
>CBMN011752140.1:0-15360 GCA_000582825.1 Hordeum pubiflorum
TGGACCGTAATGTAGTGAGGTGCGTTGTTAGAGCATCAAATCACATGCATGCTAGCTTGTTAGCTTGCTTCAATCAACTACCATAAAAATATACTAATGTTTAGCTTGGCAAAGACCTGAACCCATTCACAAGTCACAGAAGTTAGTTTATTTAGGATGGCTGTTGTTCAAGAATTAAAAATCGCATCCTTTGTGTACTCGATCCAATCAACAACCACCATAATTTTTTGGGAAAAGACCACAGCTCATCACAGCTCATGTCAACAGTGATAGAATAAGTCATCTGGGCTGTTTCAAGCGTCATGTCATTCACAAATCTTGAGACTTTGTTAACATTGGGGCCGCTATCTATGGCTAACAAACCGCTGAAATGGACATGCAGTTTAGAAGTTGCAATATAGCCAAGAACAAAAGCCTCCTGAGGAAGCCTTAACTCACAACACAATGCACATCCCCGGCGATCGCCTTCGGCACAGCCTCCACGCATTAGATGAGTGGAGCGGAGCTGCACGCTGAATTCGAGAAGGCTTGTTCTACTATCCCCTTGGCAAGTCTCTCTCTCTCTCTCTCTGTGTGTGTGTGTGTATGCGCGCACGCGGCGCAAGTGCTTACTTATTGTTCTTGATCTGGCCAGGTGCAACGCCGGTGTAGGACACTGACTCCTGGCAAGGACTGATGGCTGCATCCGTTGTTGGCACCGTTCTTGGGAATGTGGGAAATCTTGCTGTTCGGGAGACTAATTTCTTATGCGGGGTCACCCTTGAAGTGACCTTCTTAAAAGATGAGCTGATGCGGCTGCAGGGCTACCTCAAAGACGCCGAGAGCAAACGGAGATCCGGAAATGCAAGTGTTGCTATCTTGATGAGCCAGATCAGGGATGCTGCATATGAGGCTGAGAATGTCATCGAAGCTGCACATTACATAAAGAAGAGAAACATGATCAAGAAGGGATTCATGGGTGCAATTTCAAGGTATGCTCACTTACCGAGTGACTTGACTACCCTTCATAAAATTGGTGTTGAAATTCAGCATGTTAGAAGGAAGCTCCATGAGATATTTCAGAGTGCGGAGCGTTTGAAAATCGACTTTAGTAGTCATGTTGTAGATGAGCATCTAGAAGATTATGGACTTATGTACCAAGACTTTAAGGATGACGTTGTCATGGTTGGTTTCGAGAACGAGTACAAAGAAATAGTGGATAGATTGGTCCAGGGAGAAAATATCCTTAGTGTTGTCTCCATAGTTGCCATGGGTGGGGCAGGAAAAACAACACTTGCTAGAAAAGTATACACTTCATCTAGAGTCAAACAACATTTTGGGGCACTTGTTTGGGTGACTGTATCCCAAAAGTTCAAGGTCATTGATTTATTAATGGAAATACTGAAACAAATTTCAAATGAAGGAGATCAATCTAGAAAAATGGATGACATGAATGAGTATGAGGTGGGAAAGAAGATCCATCATATCCTCATGAAGAAAAGATACTTGGTAGTTCTCGATGATGTGTGGGAAACAGACACATGGGAGCAACTAAATAGGACAATTAAAGCATTTCCAGATGCTGGTAACTGTAGTAAAGTACTATTGACCACAAGAAAAGAAGATGTTGCTAATCATGTTGAAATGCCAACCCGTGTTTATGCTTTAAAGTGTTTAGATGAAGAGAAAAGTTGGGTACTTTTTAGTAGCAAAGCTTTACCATCATATAAAAGGTCAGACATACGTGATCTGGATAAGTTTGAAAAACTAGGGGGAAAACTTGCAAAGAAATGTCAAGGATTACCACTTGCACTTGCAGTTTTAGGGGGTTATCTATCAAAGAATCTCAACATACATGCATGGTCTGATGTACTATTGGGTTGGCCAGCAACCAAAGATACGCAGATGATGCGAGACATGATAGCTCGCAGTTACAAAGACCTACCAAATCATTATTTAAGATCATGTTTTCTCTATTTTGCTGCTTTCCCTGAGGATTTTGCAATATCCATGTCGGATGTTATGAATTTATGGATAGCAGAGAGCTTCATTCCTCACACACGAAAGCACACGCTAGAAGAAACAGCGCGCAAGTATGTAACTGAGTTGGCCCAAAGAAATTTGGTTCAAGTTTTCAAAACGAGCAATAAATATGGATGGATCGAGAAAATAAAGATTCACGATATCATACGTGACTGGTGTGTAGAAGAAGCAATACAAGATGGTTTTCTTGATGTCATCGATGAAACTACTACTGGTGAGTTAGCCTCCTCTCCTCTTTCTGGTATGTGTGCGGTTTCTTAAATATATTTAATTATTTTATACAGCAATTAGCGTATATCGAAGTACCATTCTAACCGAGAGCACGCAATTAATTATTTTGTGCTCCGCCCAGAGTAGTATGCCCTCTCACACTGGACCACTTAGCACGAGAGAACTAAACTGTTGTGATAAAGCATAAAAGGTTCCAAACTTAATGTAAATATTGAGACAAAGATTAATACTTACCCATTTAAAAAAAATATCACTACTTGTCTCATAGCACAAACATGGCCTTGAAATACTTAGAATCTATTGTAAAATAGACCAGCAGATATTACAATCTATATAGAATGCAAAAATTACTACTAGCTTCATGCATATTAAAACCCTAGATAATAATATATCAAAAATAGTAGGGGAATAACACTGGTCCACCATAGATTTACGATTTTTTTCATGTAAAGGCAGTTTACATACATTTTCACATCAGAGAAGTAAATACATTTTCACAACGTGTGATGTCAATCCATCTAAATTCTTAGCACTTGCACCATTTTTGTGACGAATATAGCAAAACTTAGGAGTGTTTTGCAAATTTATGATGTCGGTTGACATCAGAAACATTGTGATGCTTCGCCACTACTAATTATGATAATATTTACTGGTACTTATGATATATTGGATGATTTGCATGGCATTAGAATTATGCTTCCAATTATGGCATACTAACTGTAAAGTTGGAATATGTTATTATGTACTAGAATTATTTAGAAATTCAATCTTTTATTGGTTATGACAGTTGGGTAGCCCGATTGGCTGCACCGGGCTATAGAATAGGCTATATCACATAGTGCATCTCAGACGGGCCAGGTTAACTCATCTCGAATAAATCCTACCTGGAGGCGGGTCATTATATACGTATGCATCCGAGATGGTAAATTTCGAACCCACCACAAATAAAAAAACATCCTAGATAGGATTGTTTTTTTTTCTAAACCTGCTACCAGGTTGGCGCCTCCGTCTTGAGCCGCAATTTTTCCTTCTTTTTGGGTAAGATGGTTTATTTGGCATGAATGCTTTGCATTGCTAAATAATTAATAATATAATTGCGTGCATCAATGGATGCAGAGGTCAATGGTTATCCTGCTTTCAGAAAAACAGGAAAAGTGTCTGCACTAGTGGTGTATGGAAACTGGTAACTGGTTTGTCCCATCATAAAGTACATCAAGGCATACGTAGAAGTATTTAGTTCTATTCTATCAAAGATATAAGAGAAAGTTGGTAGACCATTGTAAGGAGTGTATTTGTAGTTTAAGTAGTAACTAAAATCTCCAGATCAAGGAGGAAATCTAGCAATTGGTACTCCATGATGCTCCTTTTAAAATTTTACGACCAACTCACATGATTTCAGGATTAACTTCAAGGATTTATTATGTTCATTGTGTTGTGTAATGCGGATAATACTTTTCACATGACAAGTTGATCTGCAAACAATTACATGTAAGCGTGCTTGTGTGTATATGTGTATGTGTGCACACACGTGCATGTGACTTCTTGCTAACTTGCATATGGACTCTAAAAAATGCAGGACAAGTTGGTGCACCATCATCTCATATCCCGACATCCTATCGTTCTTCTTTTCAAAACTCGAGTGAGCATATTTTACATGCACCACCTAATCTCCGAACTTTTCTTGGCTTTGGACTTTCATCGGTATCTTTTCCGGAGCTAAGATTCCTAAGAGTTCTTCACGTTGAGAGTGCGAACCTCCGCAATCTCTCCGAGGTAATTGGTGGGTGCATTCACCTACGACACCTCATGTTGAGAAGATGTACAAACGTGACGATCACATCTTCAATTGGGAAACTCCTTAACTTGCAAACTATATTTGTGACAAAGTCCTATCGGGGTAATCAACGAGAAGCATCAAACTCCCTCTGGGATATACCTACTCTTAGGTATGTTGATATTCCTGAAATTTCTCTGCCAAGGCGTATGCAGATTCCACAAGCCCTGCGGAAGCTTCATATACACTCCGCTGAGGGTGAAAAGGATAAAGACCCGATGCCCATCTTGGGGATGCTTCCTTGTCTTGTGGTGCTGGAGCTGGTTAGTTATCGGGCCGGAACCATGTCCTTCGCTGCCCAAGGGTTTCCTCGTCTGCAAGAGTTAATACTTGAGAGTTGTAATATTCGCAACTGGGCAATGGAGATTGGGACAATGCCAAAACTATTCCGCTTGTCAATTCTTGAGCACGGGCCGTTCGATGGATTCCCCGAGGGATTGCTGCACCTTCCATCCCTCAAGCTTGTTTCACTGTGGAGGGTGGGAATAGATTATTCAAATGACAGGGTACTGCGAGGGCTGAATCAGAAAGGATGCCAAGTAACAAGGGAAGGGCTGCATCAGGTGTTCAATCTGTTTGCTTGAACAAATGTGTGGATGTTGAGTATTTTGTATTGAATGGTTTGTACTATTCTTGGATTGGGATTATCACAAACAAGCTATATGTATTGTACAATTATTCACTCATGTTTCTCGTCTTCTCTAGGCACAATAAATGAACACTCACTTCAAAATTCGCCTAGTGTCAAGATGTTGTACTCCTTCTGTTTTTATTTACTATGAATATTAGTTTCGTTCTAAGTCAAACTTTACAAAGTCGAAATCCATCCACATTTGAAAAATTAAGGTGCCATTAAAAATCAAGGTCTTTATGTGGTTCGTGTATAAGGGTGTAATCCTCACGAAGGATAATTTGGCAAAGCGTAGGTGGGAGGGTAGTCAAAGATGTTGTTTCTGTAATCAAGACGAAACAATTCAACACTTGTTTCTACACTGTCCACTTGCTAAGCTATTGTGGCGGACTATTCACGCCGCATTTAACGTGTCGCCTCTCAGAGAGGTTTCACACTTATTTGGGACATGGCTTATAGTATAGAGCCAAAGACTGCGGCACATATGCGAATTGGAGTGTGTGCATTACTTTGGGCCATATGAAATTGTCGAAATGACGTTGTCTTTAACAGACAAAGCATTATAATTTTTTTGCAGGTTATCTTCAGGGCATCTGCTTGGATCCGTATGTGGTCGTTACTCAGCCATACGGACCACGGGGGGCTTTTGGATATTGGGTGCAACCGATGGGAGATGGTTGCACGGGATACTTACAACCGGTTTGGATGACGGTCCAGTAATAGGATAGGTGTTTAGTCATCTTACCCTATTTGTGCCGGTTGTGGCAATTTGTATCTTTATTTCTATGAGAATTGCATATTTCTTTGAGACTTTGTTTGGAATATGATATTTTTAATAATATGGTTGTGTGCATGAAGAGATGCAGAGGCCGGGGGTTATCCTCCTTTTTGAAAAAAAAAATAAAGTTTGATCAAGTTTTTAGGAGACAAAATGAACATTTACAATAAATAATATGTATGATGTGAAAATATATTCAATAATGAAGCTAATGGTATTAGTTTGGTATTAAATATGTTAATAACTTTTCTATATACTTGCGCAAAGCTTTTATAAAATTTGGCTTTTTATAAAAGTTTGACTTTTCATAAAAGTTCTCAGCGCCTCGCCACGGAGTTCTGTGAAGTCTGAACATCTGTGCAGACCACCTCGACCTGCAGTACGTACTTAATATCGAGCAGACTACGTGCATGCAGGAACTATGGCGTGCCTTGAAGGAAGCCATTGTCTTTGCTGCTGATGGCGGAAACGGGTCGAGTAATCATGAGGCGGATGGATGCAGCTGCTTGCTAGCTGGCTGTGCTAATTGCTATGCTACTCTGCCTTGTAAACTCTGTTTTGGTCCGGACCAACCAACTTAAGAAAACAATGCACTGTTTTTCCGATATAAAGGACGTACTTTATTAACTGCAACTATCTATAGCATCAAGAGAAATCACTCAATGTATCGAAAAAAAAGGAAGAAACAAAGAGACTAGAAATGGAGCAGAGAGAACTTTGACTACGCTTGAGAAAGAAAAAAGGGAAACAATTTCTATGTTGCAGCTAAATGTTAAGGACAATTATGGGTACATGCATCATTCAGATCCAGAGGTCAGGGGTATTCTTCCTTTGTAAAAAAAAAATGTTCAGGACAATAAGGCCTGTTGTTTGCAATTTACATATTTTATTCAAATAGCACCCTTGTGGTTTATGCCTTTGTCGCTAGAGTTTTGTCTACGCGAGTTACCTTAACTGCTTTGCGGTTCTCTAAAATCTACTGTAAATCTGAGGCGGTATATTTTCTTTCTAAGAAAAACTGAAGCAGTAACAGAAGCTCAGGATATGGATGATGGTCTCCTATTCTGCCCTGCTAGGTGATTTGCTAGAGGTTGATCTGTATCTCGCTCCTATAACAGCTAGTCCAAGCAGGATACTCGCTCTTCTTCATCCTCTGGAAGATCAAGAGACCGAAGCTAATAAGGTTAACATGACCTGTTCTCGATTATTTCAGAGGTGTGTTCTTTTGTTTACCCAAGACGACAACACCCTGCTTTTTGCAGGTCACAGAAATTCGTATGTAATCTTCGAACAGCAGCGATGATCAACTATTATTATTACTGGTACATATTCACGTGCGTTACAACGTGAGATATATATATATATATTTTTTTTGCGAGAAGCAACGAAAGAGATAATTTATGTGTCCACCAAAAATGATCACCGCAGCGGTGGGCAACAGAGCGAGGAGCTACGGTCTTCTCGCGGGTCATGTTTGACCCGCGACATCTTGATAGTAGTGGGGTCGGTTGGCATGGCAGCGACCACCGAACTCATGCCATTTTTTCCTCCAGGTCCGCCTCTGTCTTGGGTTGTGGCTGCCTCATTTGGTTGCAGCGCGGCAATCTTCGAGGCACGGTTGCTTCAATCATTCTTTCCTATGATGGCAAAACAGAGGGATTACTAATTGCAATGCATAAATCCCATTTATTTAGCATAATCAGACCTGAATGTCCCTTGTTTATTAGAGCATCTACAGTCGGACCTTGCAAATCCGGCCCCTCAAATGCCTGCGGACGCGACCGGGCGTGTCCGTGGATACTGACCGGACACGCCTCAAATAATGCATTTCACATCCGGACATCTCATATTTCTTCCTCAAACCCATACAAAAGCATACAACTAAATAAAACCTACGTACTACGTGAATAGCTAGCTACTCTTCGTCGTAAAGATCGATAATCTCCGTGCCCTCCGACGGATAGAGGTGCGCCAGCCGCAGCTCCGCCCCCTCCGGCGCCGGCGCTGCGGCCCCCTCCGCTACGGCTTCCTCGGCCTCGATCTCAGCCTCCAGCTCGTCGAAGAGGGCGTCTGCCTCCGCCTGCCTCTGCCGGATGAGGCGGCGGTTGGCCTCCAACTCGGCCTCATCCAGGATGGACTCGAGGATGGCCTGCTGCTCCGCCACGTCGGTCAAGCCGGGAGCCTCCTGCGTAGGCTCCTCCTCCTCCGGCAGCTCCTCCTCCTCCACCTCCTCTTCCGTCTTCGACGAGTCCGGAGGGAGACCCGCAGCGATGCGAGCGACGCGGCGAGCGTAGTACTCCTCCTCGATTTGCCGGCGCCACTCCGGCATCAACTGCGTGTAGGTGGTGATGAGCCGGCGGACCATCCTGACGGATAGGGAATGGCGAGAGGAGGCGGAAGGGCTCGGGTGGCGGCGGAGAGAGGGAGGAGGCGGATGTGTTAGGGCTGGGGGGCGGCCGCCGGCTTAAATAGCCGGCCCCGACCTCGGGTGGGGAGCCGGAGCGGCGCCACGCGGCGTTCACACCGCGCCGACGATCGAGGCGCCCGTCGGACCGTCGGTCGAGGCACCCGTCAGACCGTCGGGTTTCCCGGCGAGTCTGCGTGGGGCCACGCCGTCAGGCCGACGTGGCAGGCGTGCCCGGGCACGCCCGGGCTCCCCTATACCCATCCCATATTTGAGCTGGAAATGAGGGGTGCCGTCAACCCGGGCGTTTGAGGCCGGTTTGAGAGGCAGTGACCGAACGGCCTGCCCGGACGTTTGAGAAGGGTATGAGGGGTCCGATTGTAGATGCTCTTGGGGCTTATTCTCTTTTCTTATTCTCGCGCTTACGTGCCCACTTTTTTTTTAATTAGAGTCAAACTAGCATATTCTCTTTTATTGGTATGTGCCTGCAGTTTCTTTCGATTATAGCCAACCAATATTTTCTCTTTTATTCGCACATGCAAGCTATCAACGGCAATAATTTATGGAGTCCCTCATTCTACTCATGGTTCTCGAAACAACTTCCGTATTTTCAGACAAACTTCTTATTTCCAAAATTGCAAGCTTCAAGGTGGAACTATTCCTATCATAATTGGAAGCTGGCTGACTTGATTTTTTTTTCCATCGGCACAATAGGAAAGGTTCATAGCTCAATCCCCTCGTGGCCTAAATTTTTTGCTGCTCGTCCATCCGACAGAAAAAGAAATACATGGTAGGCCCAGTTTGGCTCACCCGGGGGACAAAAGAAAAAATTCAAAAATTATGTACGGAAAGGATGGACCAAAATCTATACGTATATTTTTGCTTTCCTTGGGGCAGCAGCGTGAGAGCTACTATATGACGCTACTTGCGTCAAATAGCGTGTGGTACGCCCAGCTGTTCATGTCTTGGCCAGCTCACTGGCAGGAAAGGAAACACCGGTGTTTGTAAGGCACAAGTAAAAATAAAAAATACGACCCGCTAAATGATCAAACTCATAACCTCAAAGACCCAACCACATGCTGCTAGCAAATAGAACAAACGCATAATGCTAACCAATGACCAGCGTGAATATTTAAGAACATACTGCAGCGTTAGATTTGAAACATTTTTAGATTTTTTAAGTTTTCAGGAAAAGTATTATGAATTGATGAATATTCATAGAAACGTGATTTTTTTAATTACAAAAATATATTTGAAAATTCATTCCCTGTTAAATTTAAAAAAAATCATTTACTTTTATTAAAAAACATAATGTTTTTGAATTTGTGAATAATTTTAAAAAATGGGAATATTTTTTCAATATTCAGGAAAATTTTATAAACTATGTTTTTTGAACAAGAGAATTAGTATTTTATATTTGTGAACATTTGACTAAAACAAGAATAATTTTGAAATTTTGAATTTTTTTAAATTCTATGTTATTTACAGAATCTAGATTTTCTTGGAAAAAATAAAAAACTTCTAAAAATTGGATTTGTTTTTGAAATATTGAGAACATTTTTTGAAATTTAAAAAATAATAAAACAAGGACAAAATTTTAAAGTTTTGAATAATTTTTACAATGGGAACGCAAGTTTAGAATTTGAAAGTTTTTGAAAAAAATGAAATTCTATACATTTTTTTAAAATTTTGAATTTATGAAAAGAAAATGAAAAAAGGAAAAAATTGGAACAGAAAATAAAAAAAAAGATGAAACACAGAAAAAAAAAAGGGGCCGGCCCAGTCCTGGGCACCCTGTATGAAGCTCGATTTAGTGTCGTGACATGCCGCGAATAGTGTTTTCCCAGATGTGTGGGCGGGAAAATAAGTAGGATGTCTTTGTTGAGCCAAAGCGTGCACGGCCCTCATACTAAATTCTAGAGAAAACGGGTTTTACTTTCTAGCAGATGGACACAGTGTTAAAACAAAACAGATGGTGCACAAAATTTTAGTACCACCTCAAATAGAAAAAAAATCTTTTCGACAGTGAACAGATGAAAAAATCAAAGAAACACACGTTGTTTAATGTTATGCTCTTGTCAGAGGAGCAAATATCTCACATCATATGGATGTTGCATGCCTATGTGGTGCCTTCAATATCTTCAATGGTCTACTTTTCCTTGAGCGGACCAGTGCCCAAGATAAATAATGTCTATGTTGGCGTCTCTAGCGAGTATGAGCAAGCATTCATGTCTACCGGTTTCTTCCGAAGTATGAGGCTGAACGAGGATGATACTGGCCACCTATTTGACATCCTATCACCAACAACTAGATCGGGGTGCCATTTGTCAGCCGTTTGGCAAATACAAACATTTCTGAACAGGTGGTGGTATCTTTTTAAAGTTATCTTTTTTTCTGTCCGTCAATAACTATGTGGCAGTGTCTAAGATGAGTGCTCTTTTTGTTTTTCATCCATGGCGGCATCCCAGAAATTACCTTCGAAGGTAGTTTCCACCACGAGCATCCCGGATGAAGTCATGGATAGAGGAGCAAGGGTCGCAGTACCCGTTGCGTACAAGGTGGAAACAGGCGGGCGCATATCCTTCAACAAGGAGGGATGGATGGAATTTCTCATGTAAAATGATTTAAAGGTTGGAAAATCTCTGCTAATTAGTGACAAGAACAACCCAGAAAACAACCATAAGATGATGATTGTCGTTGACATGATCGAAAAGGAAGCTCTGTCTATCAGGTCAATAATATGTATTGGAAGGTGTGTGGTTGGGTAGTGTTTGATACTTATTGGTTAAGGTGCATTGCTTGGAGCGATGGTGAACCAGTTACTTTTAGCACCCCTTATTGTTTACACCTCTTTAGGATCTTCCAGAAAGGATAGCATATACAAAGGGATACTACTGAGACAAGAGTCGGCCAAAGTAACCGTATCTCCAATAAACAACAAATTACCAATCCAACCAGCCATCCTTTTTTCAATATTTTCCTTAGCAGGTACCCATTGAGATTGACTTAACCTCTTATCATCAATAGGCAAACCCAAATATTTCAATGACAAGAAACCATCATGACATGCTTTGTTTTCCTTATATTCGAGCACTCTGGTCTCAACATCTCCAAGATAAAAGATTTCACTTTTGTGAAAGTTGATTTTAAAACTAGACAACTGTCCAAACATACATAGCACAAATTTCAAAATTCATGGCCTTATCCAATCATCCTCAAGCAAGAATATAGTATCATCTGGATACTGTAAAATGGCTAGTCCATCAAAAATCAAGTGAGGCACCAATCCGGTGATCAAACCTTGATCTTGATCCCTCTTGAACAAAATGGCTAGACCATCGGCAAAAATTTTAAACAATAAAGGAGACAATAGGTCTCCATGTTGAATACCTATAGAAGTTGGGTATTTGGATCCCAACAGATCATTCACCTTGACAAAACTCTGCTTACCCTAACTAGCTTCATCACCTAGTCGCACTACACATCTCCAAACTCCTTGGATTACAACATTTGGTATAAGAATGGTCATTTAACCTTATCATAAGGATCTCAAAATAAATTTTGAGAAGTAGACCAACTTTTTTGATCTTTCAACTCATGAACCACATCATGCAACAAAACCACTCCTTCCATGATAAACCTCTCTTTAACAAAAGTAGTGTGGGTGGCTGAATTTTTTGCCAGTAATAAGACCCTGTCTATTTGCAAGAATTGTTTTAGTGTTTTATAACTAACATTCAGAAAACAGATTGTTGTAAAAAATCCATTCAGCAAATAGATTGGCCTAAACTTCTGAATAACACCAACATCCTACACTTTTGGAATAAGAGCTATAATAGCATTATTAAGTCTCTCTATCTCGAGCTCCCCTCTACGAAAAGTATCACACATCTCCTACACGTCAAACTTGACCACATCCCAGAACTGCTAGTAAAATTCTACATGTAACCCATTTGGGCCTTCATCTTTATTATGTTTAAGCCCCAAAACCATCTCTTTTATCTTATCCAGACAAAATTCCTTAGTCAAAAATTGCCAATCTTCCTCAAATAGCTCGGCATAAGTCACCCCACCTATACTGATATCATTGTTCAAGAATTCGTCTGATTAATCAGTTAATGGGCCAGTTAATTGCTACTCGTAGGGTGGCCGACTTGAATAACACCTATTCGTTATGTTAACTTGCAAGACCGATTAATCGGTTGTTAGGCCGATTAATCATTGTTGGCCTGTTAACTGGTGGGCAAACAAAGCCCAATTATTTGGTCGGTAACCCTTCCGAGCCCCCACCGCTCATAAATAGCTAGGGTTGCCCTCCTACTGCACATCCCGCTCCTCTCATCTTCTCTTGTCCTAGATGGCATGGACATGTCCTCATTGGCATGCCGCCACTTTCCCTCCTCCCTCTGCGCACTGCTACTTCTCCTCTTCCTTTGCGACCTGCCACTGCCCACAACCGACGTGTTTCAGACACCCCTCGGCTGCCGACACCTTCCCTCTGTGTGTTGCAGTCGCACGAACGCCATCTCTCAGAGTTGCAGCCCAGGTAGAAAACAGCAAAAAAAACATTGTTGTATACATGGTTGTTCATGATTTTAGACACACACATGGATGTTTGTTGATGATTGTTGTTGCATACATGTACATGACCTATTTTAAAAAGAAAGCAGTGCATTTGCTTCATATTTGCAATGTAGTTTTTTATAGCTTTCAAGTTCTATTGTCTCCGTACAATTTTTTTGCCTATTGGGTCTAAAATTCCACCGATTTATGGTCGACCGACTTCCAGTTAATAGGCCGATTCACCGATTAATCGCTACTCCCAAGCCGAGCGAGCAAGTACCAGTTAACAATATCCTCAACATTGACTCATATCAAACACTTCATTTTACCAAACAAATCTTTATAGAAGTCGCTAATATGTTGCACGAATTCTGATTCTTCAGAAATCTTAAATCCATCCTTAAGAAAAACAGAAATGCAAATTCATTTTTTCCAGCCACTTGCTTTTAATTAGAAATAACTAGTATTACAAATCTTCTTTCAAATCATTCTCTCATGAGCCCTTTGTCTCTATTTTAACTCATCATCCCTCAGCAACTTCTTTAGATTGGTATCTAAAACCATCTTAAGCTATTTCTCGCCCATAGACAACAAACATGTTTCACTCTTCTTCTCCAACTCATCAAGTTTGGCAAAAATTCCCTTTTTCAAATTTCTGAAAGCCCCCTCCACATTAATGTGTCATCCTTTCAAATGCCTCCAGAGGATGTGTTTGGTTCCAATCATGAAGTGAAACGGCATAGGTCGGACCCGTGCCTGGGTCTGGTTCTGACTCGTGCCGCGGTCTGGTTCTAGCGTTTGGTACATAGGTGGAAAGGAACCAACTCATGCCCACCGAAGGAATATTTGATCCAGATGTGAAACCAAGCGATACCTCCAAATCGAAGTTATCACACGAAACAGCCGCTCTCACCTCTCACTCTCAAACCCTATCCTCTCTCGTGCGGCTGCTCTACCTCATCTCTCTTCCTCTTGCGACATGCGTCGACGACCCTCCACTCCAGGTGTGCGCCGCCGGTCGTCTTTGTTTAATCCATAGCGTCGGCTACCTCCTCTTTTCCTCCTCTAAAGCAAAGCCATTTTCTCCTCTGAAGCACATGCCGTGGGCGAGCAGGTGTGTGGTGGCTGTACAACGGGGCCGCAACAGCTTCGACTGGCGAGCGATGGCGAGGATGCACAACAACTTCGACCTCCTCGTTGCATGTCCTTGACTGGGCCTCCGATGCCAAATCCGCAATCGCGTGAGACCACAGTGGCGTGAGTTCTTTCTCGTGCGGCGAGCAGTAGCAATCAACTGTGACCAATAGGAAGCACGACATGAGTTCTACGTTAAAGATGATTTGCTTGTGTTCTAGATGGTGCTATGCATGTCATCCACTGATAAATTTTTAATTTACCACCACAACCTGTCATGTTTGTTGTGGTTTTTATTTGCTGCGTGGTAGAGTACTAAGAGTAGTTTGATTTCCAAAAAAAGGTGGACGTTGAATCGGGATAGATTTTGGGCAATATGTTTTCCTTTGTTCAAAAAATAAAGGGCAATATATTTTCGTGCCCTACTTTTATGTTCAAAATCTAAAATCAATATGTCAGAGGCAATCTCACCATTCTCACGGAAGAGATGAGCTGAATAAAATTCATTTCAATTTAGCTATCTAACCAATTCATTCTAATTTAGCGCTCTAATCAATTCATTCCATTTTAGCTCTAGAGCCAAACACCAAAATTGAACCGTTCCATTCCATCTGATTACCTTTACCAAACACTGAAATGGAACCCACCAATTCTAGTGGAATGGAACCACGACATTCCATTCCACTTTGTTCGTGAACCAAACACACCCTAAGTCTCCTAGATTATTCTTGCCACTTATCAATATCATGCACACAATGAGTATGAGCAGTCTAACTTCTCACGACCTCTTCCTTAAAACCTTCTCTTTCGAACTAGCAGGTCTCAAACATAAACAAGTCACTATGGTGAGGTGAAATCCCGGTATTTCAAATGTAGTGGAACATGATCGAGACAACTCTCTTTTCAATCCCACCACTGATGATAAGGGGTAAGCCAGATCCTACGTACTCACTTGAAACTAGAATCCTGTCTAACTTCTTAAAAGTGGGGTTCTCCAAGTTATTGGACCATGTGTATAACCTACCCTGGAGCTGCACCTCTTTGAATCCATTAACTTCAATAATGGAATTAAAGGTATGACTCCATCTGGGTAAAGCACATGGTTTAGGTTGGCCATAGTGGTGGTATGTTAGATAGTATCATGCACTCGGGAATAGTAAATATGTTGACGTGGCAGAGAATTAAAGATGAGAGAGAGGGTTAGAGTAACATAGGTAGATATCGTATCATGTTAAATGCTATACCACTTTGTGTAATGCATGACAATAAATAAGATCATATATGATACTACTCTATGATACTATGCACTATGTAGATAGTATCAGACACTAGTATCATATGCATGATACTAGTATATGATCGTTCCCACTGTGAGTACCCTTATGCTTCCCAGACGTATTAAAATCGCCATCCATCATTACTGCTCCACAACATTTATTGCATATATCTACTAACTCTAAAAGAAACACATCCTTATCTTACCTGTGGGCAGTCCCATAAAACACAGTTAATTGCCAATGTAATAAGGTAGTTATATCCTTAACCCTTAAGAAAATGTAGCGTTTACCCACCTAGCGAGGGTTCGGTGCTCTCTTATACTCCTATCTCTTTTCAAAAAAAGAACGGAAATATTAACGCCCACACGTGTGGCACGAAGCAACATGGCCCAAACGGCTCCATTACCATTCATTTTGCCACGTCAAAACATATGACATCAGCGGGAATCTTTTTGGTTTTCGGCTTAAAAATGTTTTATCTCCTAA
>CBMN011752143.1:0-10043 GCA_000582825.1 Hordeum pubiflorum
CCCCTCACACACCCATAAATGTCAACCTTTGTTTTAGGGTCATCAAGCCTTCGCCGTTGTGCGCCCTCCCTGCCACGGATCCAGGCGTCGACGCCACTCGTACGTTGATCGACCAGACTCACGGCCTTTCCAACATTACGTCGTAGATCTAGCAACCAGGCACCCTCTTCGTCATTGTGTCGCCCATCCCTCGGTTCTTCAAGCTTGCACGACACTTCGAACATGGGATCATCCGTCGTGGACCGGGACACAAGCGACAGAGGTGTGGTCCGATGAGGACCTCACCGCAAGGGAGGAGAGGTCGGTCCTTGACGCGATCCGTCGGTGGACGACCTCCTTCAATTTCGATGCTTGCCCCCACTTCCACATCAACTACACATTGCTTTGTTAGGGCATCGAGTTGTCATAACGCCACACCACATGAGTAACTGTTGTCGCTGCCCAAGAGCCCTATCTGACGACAACGACGATGGCTGGAGCATGTCATCCTCCTTCGACGCCGGCAGCTGCCAGAGCGCGTTCACAATCCACCTTAACTTCGATGGTCTATTTAGCATCTATCATTAGGCTTATTATTACATAGTTTAGTATCACTCACGCCTATGAATGCACACACACCCGCCTTAGCCCTATGAGCTCTGAAAGACTGGGCCGACACATCATTTTGAGACTGACGAAGTCGCCACAGACGTGACGGGAACATCTTCTCCCACTGAACGTACATTGCAGAAAGGTCTGAAATAAATCCAGAAAAATGCGACCACCAATGCCAAGTGGATTGGTTCCACCACCAAGGAACCTGACCATATGAGCCACACTCAGTTTGCAAACTAGCTATGTAATTAGTATGGGACTATGCATGTTGCATGTTGTATGCGGACGCAGCTGATGTGATCCCAAGCTCATGGTAAACAGTAAAATAATAAAAAAATGAAAATAAATTCAAAAAATTCAGATTTTTTTGTGTAAAACTTTGACAAATGTTTTCATATCTTGTAAAATTTCATGATCATATGACATTCGTGGAAAATGTGGCAAAAAAGAAATCGATGCTCCAAACCGTTATTTTCAAACACATTTTGGAGCATCGATTTTGTTTTTTGCCACATTTTACACAAATGTCATCTGACGATGAAATTGCAAGCTATTAAAACATTTATCCAAGTTTCACGCAAAAAATATCAGAATTTTTTGAATTTTGTTTGATTTTTCTGATTTTACTGTTCATCCAGGCTCGTGTTAGCTCGGGATTAGAACATCACTTTCGGTTGTATGGGTGTAACTAGCACTAGCAATGCTGTATGGTGAGAGAGACTATGTTTTATGGATAAATTATCTGTGTTTGTGCTTTAATTTACATTAGATGGGTTGTTTGTGCAAAGTTGCATGTTGGGAAAAAATTAGCGGGCAAATGGGGAGCCCGTTGGGCATTAAAAAATTGCAGACAGATGGAGAATGTCCTCGGGGATTTGACGCATGCCCTAGGAAATTGTTTTATTTTTTGGCAAAATTGTGAACCAAATGCAGCACTGATTTCATGCGATCGACGGTTTCCCTCTCGCATCGTTTTCGGCTTCACGTTGTACGACACCGCGGGCACGACTCGTCAACCGCTGCCCTCCTTTGCCGGGCCACCGAAAGACGCCACGGGAGGCCGCACCGGCACAGCACAACCCGACGCGGACAGGAACCTCACGAGATGCGTGGGCCGCGTCTCGCCGCCTGTAGAGACGCCGGACGCCAGGCACGACGCCATCTTCTTCAGAGCTGCGCCATCCCGGTGGCCGACGTGACCGGCGTCGCTGGCGACGACACCGCATCGTTCGCCGGCCCGTATCAGCTCCACCGGCAGGTCGAAGCACGGCGACGGGCAGTATCCATGAATCGCCCGGGAGCCACGGTCGTCCCCTTCGCCTGGCTCCACCAGGAAGTCGAAGACGATGTTGCTGCCGGAGTAGAGCGAGGAGCACTCGAGCTTCTCCAGGGACGCCGCCCGGCTTGGCACCTGCGGGAGCTCTTGCTCCGTGCGCTGGTCTTGTTCCGGCGCCGCTGGCTGCTGGCTCTTGCCACTGCCAGCTTCCTCCGGCTTCTTCTTGGAGAGCCCCGGGAGGCAGAGGCACGTGAACAGCGTGCCGCAGGTGAAGCCGTCGCGCTCGTCGGGCTCGGCGTTCGGCTCTTGGGACATGGCGCTCGCCGGCCGGCGCACACAAATTCGAACGCCTTGGAGCGAGTGGGGAGGACGTACGTCTAGCTAGCGAAGTACCGGTATATAGTGAGGTGGGTAAGGTCACGGTGGCGTGTGGCGTGTGGTGGTGGAATGGAGGGGCACACCGCCGGTCAGCCCAGCTGTAGATGCATGGAGGCTGCTACATAGATCGTGTGATCAATGATTTCCAGGCTTAACTTAGTCGTCGGGGCCCACTTACATACTCGTTCTGCGTAGATCTAGGCGTATGGCCTTTGAGGATCGTTGACTCGACTTCGTTCCTGTGCTGTGCATGCTCTGCATCATCGTGTGTACACCACCGTTTGGTGATCTTCTCAGTTCTTCTCTACGATTAGTTTAGCCCTTGCATGCCCAGCCTCTATCCGGTACTGCTCGCCCATCCCCAGGTGCGTCATCAAGAACCAGACGACGGTGAGCAGCTCGCCGCCATTGCTCAGCTGCTTGGCGTGGAAGTTGCTCTGGCACTTGCTGGCGGCATAGCAGAGCATCTCCACCCACACCACGCTGATGAGCCGCCACCTCTTGCCGGGCGGCAGCTCCAGCAGCGACTTGGCCAGCCGGCACGCGTCGAACAGCACCGACTTGCTCCTGTCCCCCTTCACGTCCCTCGGCGCAATCTCCGCGTTCACCTCCAGCACCATCCTTGCCGCGGCACGCTCATCCGGCCGCGTCGTCTCCCGCCCGAAGAACTTCTTGGCCTCCGCACATGTGTCGCCGAACCGAATCTGTCCGATGCCGGCGGTCAGCATGAACGGCCGGGCCACGAGCAGGAAAAGCATGTAGTTCGACACCGCCCTGCTGATGCTGACATGCTCCGTGAGCTTAGCGTCGCCATTGTTGTCGTCCGAGTAGAAGCAGAGGTCCGTGGCGATGTGCCAGAGGAGAATGCTCTCGTCGAACTCCGCCTCGACGCTCCAGCCGAGCTCCTTGTAGTAGCCCTTGCATTGGAGCGCCCACTGGCCCCTGTGGTTGCTGAACTTGCGGTAACTCTCGGTGTCGACAATGCTGAGCGCCTTGTCTTTCAGCTCCCTGAACACCGAGATCTTCAGCTCCGACGACACATCTATGTGCCAGATGTACAGCCAACTGTCCCAGTGCCCTTTGAGTCCGAGCAGGCTCAGGGTCTTGGTGACCAATGTTGGTTTGTCCCGGAGACAAAAGCTGATGAGATTGTGCTGCGCCATCAAATTGGACCACTTCGCCCGGCTTTCTGGCCGGAAATACTTTATGCACCGGAGGATCAAATGGCTTAGCGAATGGCAGATGGAACCTTTCAGAGCTGCGTATGTCCAGTATGATACAAGCATCATACCAATGGCGGAAACCTCTAAGCAAAGTGCTCCTCCGAATAACAGATTGGTGATGAGGACATCGATGCCGTCGTATGACCCGCGTCGACCCTTCACATTGAAGAGGACGCACGCTGTCATCGTGGAGGCGAGTGTGACACAGCGGAACAGACGGACATACCAGGTGTGTATCACCGCCGCCTTGGAATGCAGGGTGTCATACACGAGGGACAGCTCGATCTCGATGATCTTGTATGCCTGCTCCGGCATCAGACGCAGAAACATGGCCTGGCTCATGGTACGGTCTTGGAAACTGAGGATGAGGTTCACGAAAAGGCGCTTGAAGGTCACTAAGAAGCACCGTGCCTCAGTGATGACCGTGGCACAAGGCACAGTCTCCTCTGTGATTGCCGGGGCGGTGACCCCAGCGCGCCGCTCTGGCTCGATGATGATCTCCGCCTGGAGCCCTGCCTCACGTGTGAAGCGATACTCCTCCATGAACTTGGCGTAGTTGGGGCCCGGGTCCGGCGTGGTGACCATGCCGCTCCGCAGGTTGTCCATGCTGGCACACTTAAGCGCCCATGTCCTCTCGCCGTACTTAAGAATGCCGCTCAGGAACATGAGCATGGCCGGGTATAGGATATCGGCACTAGGGCGCGACTTGGAGAAGACGTAGACAGCAAGAGCAACCTGTTATAACGAGTAGTAGTAGAACACAAGAAATGGCACATTGGTTTATTTCACGTTCGTGAAGAGACCACTGACCAGTACGGCAGTACTACTCTGTGCGTGTAGTGTGCAGAAGATTCAAGCAATTAACTACATACCTGCGACAACAGGATAAGCAGGTGACGCTTCCAGAGCTCGTTGTCCTCAATGGAGAAGGCAGTGATGGTGTCCTGGCCACCAAGGTGAAGGAGCAGGAACGGCGCCCAGAAGACCTGGATGCGGTGGTTGCGGTTGAAGAACGACTGTGGATCGTCGCCGACGCCTCTGGGCACGCACGTCTGGGAGAGGTACCCGAGCGCGTAGATGGCAATGGAGTCGGCGAGCAGGTAGGCGAGCCAGAGGAGCACGCTGAGCAAGTCGGAGACGTTGCGCTTCCGGATGCCGGCGGAGAAGAGGAGGAACACCTGCAGCGCGAGGCTGGTGAGCACAAGCACGCGGATTTCCCACTCGTTCCACAGAGTCAGTATGCCTCCCATGGAGTGTGCGTTCATGCCGTTCCCCTCCATCTCTGCCTTCTACTCCGGTGGCTGGCACTTGTCCAGGATCATATCCTAGTGCTCTTGGGGAGACTTGACTCGTGGTCTTCCACCGAGTCAACCTCACGCGTCATTGGTTTTCTTATTAACTTCAATGGGACCTCTACGCGTCTGGAAGAAGAAACCAGAGCCAGTCACTGTCTTAGTTTCTGCGCGTACTGGTTCAGTTAGCTCCACCCTCTTTGTCCATTTATCCTGAATCCATCAACTACTGAAAAATCCTCCATCAAACCTACCTTCTTACGAGCAATTTCTGGTCGATGGCCGTGGTGGTGCAGTTTCTGGTTAGAAAGTTCGTTGATAGCCTGGCGGAGGAGGGGGCCGCGGAGCTCCCTTTCAGCTCCCACTTGTACGACATGAGGGCCGAGTTGGAGAAGGCAGCAATTTCTTCCACCAACGCCGATGAGCTCCGAGAGTGCATGTACGAACTCAATAACCTGCTCTCGCAGTGTCGCATGCTCACCAACCGGCCAAACACGCGGAGCTGCTTCTTCTCCCCCTCCGAAGCGTGGCTTACAAACAAGGTCAAGCAGCGGGTCATCGCCGTGAAGCGCAGAGTCCTGCAGTGTGTGCAGAACGACGACCCCAACGGCGATGCTGCGGCCTTGCAGGAGGAGAGTGCCGCCACCGCCAGGTTCAGCCGCTGGACTACTTCTTGGGTTGAGCAGAGCAGGATCTACGGGTTCGACCAACAGCTCGCGGAGCTAGAGTCCAGGGCGTTCGGGGACAGTAGCCCCGGACGACTTACGGGCGTCGGCATCGTCGGCATGGGCGGCATCGGGAAGACCGCACTGGCGCAGCTCGTGTTCAACAGCCCGCTGGCCAGGCGCCGCTTCGTCCCGAGGATCTGGGCGTGCCTGTCGCGCACCTCCTGCAATGGCAAGGACGTGCGCAGGGAAGTCTTGCAGAGCATACTTATGGCCCTCGGCCTCGAAGAGGAGTTCATATTGGCCATTGATAGCCTGGGAGACCTGGAGTTAGCTGTCCATGAGCAGCTCAAGGGGAAGCGATACCTCATAGTATTCGATGATGTCTGGAACGTCGACAACTGGTACGCCCACATTGCAGGCCATGAAAATGCCTTGTCGAGGGGCGAACAATTGCCGAATGGCCTTGTGCTCGGGTTGCCCAAAGAGAGAGGTGGAGTGGTGGTCGTTACCAGCCGGCAAGAGCAGGCAGCAGAGATGATGGTGGGGAAAGGTGGTGTGTACCATGTGCAGCCGCTGGCTGACAGAGAGAGCACCTGGGCGATCTTTATGGATGCTCTGAAAAATGAAAGACAGCCGATCGATCTCGCAGCTATTAACGACCTGAAAGAGGAAATTCTTCAGACCTGCGGCGGGCTACCATCAATGGCCAAGACAATGGCAGACATCTTCGCAAAAAGTCTGTTGCTACCAGCATCAACTTCTAGTCAGGAACTTAGCTTGAGTGGTGGAAATGTGAAGTAGGCAATATGCCTGTCGTGGACCAAAAAGACATTACATAGCAAATGTATATGAATTTTATGGATTTGTCACATGAAAGTTATGGCATGAATTCTTATGAATAAGTGCAGGTGTCACACCTTTATGACTTTCACATATATACTGTGACAAAAATTCAAGTGAAACATACATTTTGTAGAAAGTTGAAGTAAAAAGGTTAACAAACTTTCGCTGGAAGGAGGTAACAAACTTATGCATGACGCCATGAAATAGCATGTGTGAGAGAGCTGACCAAAACTTGCACAATTTGGGTAGGGACTGTGACCAAACTTGCTTTCCATTAAAACATGCCTCTCTCCTGGAAATGTGCTCCCTTGAAAAAGCCTGAAAACAATGACTCGGGAAATCAGTGAAAAGGGATGAATTGCTATTTGTGTTCTTATATCATAATTTCATAACCATGGGTCACAGAGGGAATAAAACAGTTGTTTGATGATGCTCAAATTTACTCATATTGTGTAGCGCATATGCGTACAACTTATGCAGTTAAGACAGCAAAATAGATACACTGGCTCCGTGCATCCCTTTTTTCTCTTTGTATTTTCGTTTTAACATTGAAGGCAGAAATTGACTTACTACAGATGTAATAACAAGAACTCGCTTGATTTGGCGCTTTCTTCTACTCCCTGGTTTCCTGGGTGTCGCAGTTCATCCAGACACCATCCTTGTCACAAGGGAAAGATTCTATGTTGCTACATCTGAATACCTCCAGGAAGGCCAGGTTCGGAAACATCTCATTCACCTGGGTCCATTCTAGCACCAAGTCATTCAAGAACTTCAAACGCAATATCTCAATGTTCCACTGCTCGTACATGCTCTTCTCTCCAAAAGTGCGCAACATTCCTCCTGTGAAGTAGAGCCTCCGTAGTCTCAACAGCCTACTGGGACTCAACCAAACCGGCATGTTCTCACCAGGGAAGCAACGCAAGTCGAGCTTCTCAAGATGGGGAGGAAGGGATAACGAATTTAACAATGCTTCTGCTGCAGAATCTTGCTGGTCCGCTCCTTTCTTCGACAGCAACACGGCCCATGTGATTATCAACACACGAAGGGCTTTGATGTTCTCAACTTCATTCAGTTCGTCTTCTGTCACTAGAACTTTGCTTCCAATATATATGCTTAACTTCTTCAGCTTGCCCAGCCTGACCAGCTCCGCTACCCGACAATTGTAAGTGCCTGTAGATCCTCCAATGACAAACCCTTTCAGCACTTGGAGTTCAGTAAGCAAACCAATGCCCCTTGGCATGCCCTCCAACAGGTAGCATTCTGAAACGTCCAGGTGGGTCAACATCTGAAGAGACGTGATGCTCTCAGTAAGCCTCTCAAGGTTATGACAAGCATGAAGATCTAAGATCCTGAGATTTGATAGTGCGCCGATCGAAGCAGGAAGCTCTGTGATGCGGGAGATACCCCGCAGACAAAGATATTTCAATTGTTTGCATGACTGAAGTCCTTCCAAATATTCAGTGCTGTCAACCTCGATATGGTGTCGGTACAAGTTATGCCACCGACCTAGTTGGAGAACTTCGATCCTTCTCAAATCCAAGAACCAATTCTTGTCGAACTGGAGATATTGCTCGCTCACATTAAATATTGCAAGAAGGTAATCTGGATTGGATTGATTTCTCAGTGGTGCCGTTTCTGTTGCCTGAATATGTTCTCCAACTAGACAAGCACGGCGAGTACCTGAAAAGCCCCATGTTGCATTGCCATCGGAATCGAATTCAAAAAATCGTTCTTGCCTTGCAACGGTAATCAACATACGCCGAATCCAAGGATGCAACTTACATTGGTTCACACTACAGTTACGTTTATGGCGTACAGGCTCAATCATCTCTGCCGTGATCAACCTCTCAAAGCACTCCTTCCCAATATCTTGGGCTGTCTGACTTCTTGTGGCTTCTACTAACCCTTCACCAATCCACCAATGGATCATAGCCCTCTTGCTAATAATGGAATTTTCTGGGAATATAGAGAAGCATAACAAGCACAACTTCAGCTGAAGATCAAGATTATAATAGCTGAGCTGCAAGTTAGATATCGTGGAGCTCTCAAGGATTTTCCTCTCAATCTCCAGTTTTTTCCATTGCTCTGAAGCATTTGCGGGCAGCAATTTCGATGGTAAAGATGATGATAACAACGCAGGAGCTGCTGGCTTGATCAAAGGAACATGGAGAGGAAATTCCATGCGGCCTTTTAAGTTGCACATTTCAGAGTTCACAATCTGAAGCTTAGAATATACAAATTGCTGCTGGCTATCTTCTTCTATGATGTCATCTAAATGGCGAGCTATTCCTCCAAAGTCATTGATAATCTCACTTTCCCATCTAGACACCCGCTTTAGTACATCCTCCATGTCACGTGCTTCTCTCTCGATATTTTCAAACAAAAGTTTGATCTCTGAAGGTAAATTATCACCATCCAGTGTCAAGGAATGAACTCTTGCTTTCGATAACTGCATAAGAAAGGGAGACACAACTTCCTCCAACGTCCTTTCGTGTGACATCTTTCTTTACTCAATGGACTGAAACTCTGAAGAGAAACAGACATAAGAATTAACGACAGGCATGCACACATCTGATGTTTCAATAGTGCTTATAGTCACAAACATAACAAACTGCGTTCTCCGGCACATAATCTACGGCGTTTCTTTGAAACCAAACGACAGCTCTCCCGTGTTTCATGAAAAGGAAAATACCGTAGCGCAAAAGGAGAAAATCATACTAACATTCTGTTCTTGAGACATGTGCATTGTAGCCAGCTTGTATATCATGTCATTTTCTGCTCTGCTCTGCTGCTTTTACTTCGGTGGTTCGGTAAGACGAAAAAGACAATGAAGTTTAAAGTTTTCCAGGAAATAATTTGACACAGGCCGCGGCGAACTTGGTTCAGCAGATTGATTAATCAGGTATAATCTCAGGCTAAATTAACCAAAATGACCTAGTGTCGCTCGGATCTTCAAATCAGATGTGATTTGTATTTGGAATAAGAAAACTAGATGTGAAAGGTTGTGATGCACCTTGCTAGTTGCAATTCAGAAGAAATACATTGCTTACGACAGAGCATGGAGGCCATCACTGAACTGGATTTCTCGCAGACTCGTGCTGCTAGGGCACATCTATCCTGTTCGTAAAAAATATGCTAGGCTAGGCCACGGAGCATAGGGAGTGTCTACTCCGTCACCAGGCAACCGTGAAATAGAAATAGAAATAGAAATTCGACCTCTAGATGGGGCACTCTTACTCTTTCCGCGAGATCATGTAGGATTGCATACAGAAAAAGGAAATGGGAATAAAAGGGGGAAATCCAGGTAGGAGAAGAAAAGGGGAATTACTCAGAAAATACGGAAGGCGGCGGCGGAAGCCTGTCGGCCCCTCGTGTCCTTCCAGCGCCGCCAATCTCAGGTACTGTAGATGTTACGAACTCGGCGGAATGACGATCCGGCTCTGCTCTGCAGCTCTATTGCGTTTCGCAGAGACAACGGGGCAAAACTCTAAGATTTAGGTTACTTTTCGCTTTGACGAGTTAAGAGCATTTACTTCCGGACATAGCAAATATGACCCTTACACATGTGACCGAGCGTGTTTCCTATTTGTCCGTTCGTATAGTCATACTCCTTATTTTCTTCCTCGTATGTCAGATCACTTACACGTAATTTTTTTTTGAACACAGTACAGACGCAAGCGCTCATATAACGCGCATACACTCACCCCTATGAACGCACACACGCACACCCTATCTCTATGAGCACCTCCGAGAGACTGAGCCGGCATAT
>CBMN011752150.1:806-11066 GCA_000582825.1 Hordeum pubiflorum
GCTTCCGCGAGAGGCACGGTTTTTTGCTTTCGCGAGAGGCATGGCCATGCCTCTCGGAAAGGAAAAAAAATGTGTTTTCGGTTTTTTCGCGAGAGGCACGGCTATGCCTCTCGTAAACGGAAAAAAATACGTTTTCTGTTTGTTTTCTATCGTGCGAGGCACGTTTTTTTCGTCCGGTTTTTTTCGTGAAAAAAAAGTTCATTAAAACTTATAAAAAATGGGATCTAGTTTTGAAGATCTCGACGTGAGGAACCCAACGGTGAAAACGGTTCGAGATTTGGACGCACGATTTAGAAGATAAAACGTTCTAAAAATACGGATCTACGAAAAAAAAGGAAACTCCCAGGTTACCACAAATGGCACACGAGTGATCTTTGAAAGGAATACTCCTCAATTAGGAATTTCGGAGAAAAGAATGTCCTTGAAAGGATCTAACTGGGCCGGCCCACAAAGCTGGCCGCTGTAGCTTCTCTAGAAAGTACAGAAAAGAATGTCATTGAAAGGATTCGAACTCGAAACCTATATATCAAGAATAATAGCTGAATACCAGTTGACGTGAGAAGTGTTGGAGATTAATATTGAACACGTCACTTTAAGAACTAAGTAGAACGCAGAATCCTGGCAATTTTTGAAAATTGTGATGATATTTTTTAAAACAATTTTTGTGAAGACCTAACATTTTCTTAAAAGCGCAAACATTTTAAATTCAGAAAACAATTTTTTTTAACTGGAACATTTTCAAATTCCCAAGCATTTCATAACATTTGAGAAAAATTTGAAACTGAAACATTTTTAATTTCAGAAAACAATAAAATTATCTTTAATTCATGTAAAATTTTGGAATTTATGAAAAAATACGAAAACAATAAAATTTCAACAAATTTTAATATATTTTTTCCAAAAATTGAACATTTACAAAAATTGCGAATAATTACTAAAAAAGAATATATTTTGGAATTCCAATTTTTTTAAAAATATATGTACATTTTTTCAGTTTTGAGAAATATTTGTAAAACCAAATATTTTTAAAATTATGAAGAACTTTTAAAAACAAGAACATTTCCTGAAAATCCTATAAATTTTTGAATTTTTGAAATTTTTTAGAAAAATAACATTTTGTGAAATTATGAATAAACAGTGATTGAAATTTCCAAAAAAAAATTCAAAGCACGAACATTTCTTAAAAAGGAAAATAAATTTGGAAAGAAAAGTGAAACGCCAAAAGAGAAAAGAAAACAGTGAAAAATAAATAGGAAAAAAAGGAAAAAGAAAACAATTTTTTTTGAGGGATTATAAAATAAAAGTGAAAAACCAGTAAAAGAAAAAGGCAAGGATGCACAACGTACGTACAGTGTCGGATGTCGTTCATACAAAGCAAGGATGCGTGACATGGACATGCCCACCTATTGCAAAAGTTGTGGTTAGTCCTAACATTTCCAAAAGAATACCATGTTCAACACAAAGTTTTCGCGTAGGACATAAGAATCGGTTTGGGAGCACCTCATTTCTCGACATCCCTTAAATGATCCTAATTTTTTTCATGATCTTGTATGACCAATTCAACGAAGCAAGCCAAGATTTTTCGGTTTTCGACAAGTCTTGTATTTTTTGGAGTTTTCTTCGTTAAAAAAGGTCCAGACGTGTCGCAACTTGCATATGGTGTCAAAGTCGTTCAAACGCATGTATGCCTATCATGGGCATGCCCATGTTGTTGCAGAAGTTGGGGTCATTTCAAGGATATTTTAATAAAGGGTGTTCGGATAGGTTAGAAGGGTCCGTTTGAAAGTTTGTTTTTTTACATCCGTCAAATGCCCCAAGTTTTTTCCATCAGCTTCTATGACCTTTCAAGACAAGTTGTTTGGCTTTTTGTTCATTTGTGCATTCTCTGAAGTTTTCTTAGTGAAAAAGGATTGATGAATGGATGGACATGTCGCAACGTGCCAACCATGTCGAAAGTTGTTCAAACCTGATATGGATGTCTCATATATTTGTTTCATGCAGCTGCAAAAAGTTAGTCATTTATCTGTAGTCCAAAAAACAACGAGTTGCGAGGAGTGTGCTAGACTAGGCCAGATAGATGCATCTAGTTTCTTTTCTTATTTGAGTGATTTTTTTATTTGCAATATGTGCCATTATCAATTAACATGAACATTTCGTATATCGTAACCATTTCTTTAAATTTGTCTACAATTTTGGAATTTCAAATTGTGTATGAAATTTTTATAAACTTCAACACATTTTCAAAACTGTTAACAACTACCCAACAATTGATGTTGAACACAAATGTCAAACCACGTACTTTTGTAAAAATGATATCAATGTTTTCTGAAGTCCAAACATTTCTTAAATTCGAAAACAAAAACATTTTAAAATTGTAAACAATATTCAAAGGTAAGATATTTTTTGGTATTCCAAAGAATATTTCAAAATTTTGAACATATTCCAAATTTAATAATAAAGTTCACGAAGGAGAAAAGCTATTAACGAAAAAAATAAAAAAACCGAAAAAACATCTAGATATTGGCCCAACTAGGCGATGACATCGCTCCCATCACATGTGTGTTAGGCCGACCCAAGCATTCGCGGATTTCAAAAAAGTTCATCTCTTTTTTTGTAAAATTTTGTACGAACTAATCTACCTATTAGTGAACTTTTTCTCAAATTTATGAATATTTTTGGAACAAAAATTTTACCTATTCAAAATATCTCGAATTTTGTAAAAATTTCTGTAAAAATCGGAGATTTTAAAAAATTCAATAACAAGTTGCAAAAAAAGTTTGATTAACTGAAAAAGATTCAAGATTTTAAGAAAATGCTGAAAGCACAGAATACGATGAAAAACCATTTTTGCTACTCATTGCGACAAATGTGGCTCATTCGCACAGAGGCGAGCGACCTAGCAAACCAGATGGACCCGCCCAATTATGAGATGAACGCATATGCTACAGTATCTGGTTTGTCATGAATCCGTTTTCACTGCTTTTTTTCCTTTTCCTTTTGCTGTATATTTTTTCGTTTTGCTTTTCTTCCTTTTTCGTTTTTTATGTTTCATAATTTCTTTTTTAAAGTTATTCTTTACTATTTTCTTTGATTTTCATATATCTAATTCTTTAAAATGGTCAAGATTCCAAAATGTTGTTCACATATTGAAATAAAAGCTTGGCATTTAAATTATTTTCTTTTTCCAAAATTTGTTCAAAACTCGAATAATGTTCCCACCTTTTCAGAAAATGTTTGTGTTTTAAAAATTGTTTGAGAATTTCGAAAGTGCTCGCGGTTTCCAAACTGATAAAAAAGTTCGTTTATAAAAAGGTCGCTACAGTAACCGCAACTTTTCAAAAACTGATCATGTTTTTTTTAAAACAATTTCGTTTTTGATAAATGTTCAAAGTTCAAAAAATATTTTCTGTTTTACATAAGTGTTTGCTACATTACCTCCTATTCTTGAAATTTGTTTGTGTTGCAAAAAACATCTGCGTTAGAAAATGTTTAAAATTCGAAAAGAAGTTCCAGATTTTCAAAAAATGACCGATTTTATTTTTTTCACAACTTTTGCAAAATATTCGCGTTTAAAAAATATTCAACTTTTTCATAAAAATGTTTCAGCTTCGTTTTCAGGATGTGGCGCTACTAATAGGCTTTTTAATACATTGTGCTGCCTTAAGAAACACATGTGATTGTAAGTCTTAGTGGCTATCAGCTCGCTCGCTGTAGTAGGAGGCACTGGCGGAGCTTGAAGAGAATCGAAGGAATATGCAGCTTTGGGGGGCCAAATGACTGAACTCTTCCTAACTTAATGCTCTAAAAAAGTTTTCCTTTAGTAATTATGCAAGGGCGCGGGGGCCGCCGGTGGTAGGAGGTTGCGTGTTCGAATTCTTGCCTAGCAGTAATCTTTTTGGCTTTATATTTTAATGGACGAACTGGTCATACAACCATATGTCATCCGCTAATGGGCCAGCCCATCATGGCGTAAAAAGATTGTGTGGGCGACGCATTTTCTAAAAAAAACATCCTATCCTTTATTATGACGGAATGTGAAAAGATCTTATCCGTTGATATGTTGGGAGGTTTTACCGAAGCAAAAGTGGTAAATAAATATACTTCACTAAGCTTTACTCGGCCGCATCCTTCTTTATTTTTTAGGAAACCGGTTAGAAATGCTTTAATAGTACCCGGACGCCTATATTTTACTGGACGAACTGGTCATACAACCATACATCATCCGGCCAATGGGCCGGCCCATCATGGCGTACAAAGACGGTGTGGGCGACGCCTTTTCTAAAAAGATCATCCTACCCTTTATCAGCAAGGGGTATTGATAGATCTTATCCGTTGATGTGTTTAGGGGGTTGTATTGAAGCAAAAGTGATAAAAAAAATATTTCACTAAAAAGCTTTACTCAACCGTATCCTCTATTTTTTAGGAGATCGGTTAGAAATGCCTTAATAGTACCTGAACGCCTGTCCTCAAATGTACTGCTAGGTCATATATATTACAGGTGGTTCGTCTTCCATAAACTAAGAGATTACGTACTTCCAAGTACCAAATCTTCACTTCTTTTCAGAAATTCAATATGCAATAGCAGCAATGGAATTAAACTGGTTGTAGTAGCAGATAAATTAATATGATGTAGAGCACATGTACCTGATGTAACTACCTAGCTCTATAAAAGGAAGTTTCAGAGGAGCAAGCAACTATGGACGGGCTTTCTTTGATTACCGATCTCCGCCGATCCCATTCTTGCCTTCCATGCTGAGCGCACTCCACTCTTTCAGGTCTTTCCACATGTTTGCGCTTAATTAGGCCTGGGAGGCAACGGGAAATTAAGGTGCACGGCTAACTCCACTGGTGTTGGTTTCATCACTTGCCCTTGTGGCCCTACATCGAAAAGATGCCATAGCACCCGGGTGCCCCGACACCCTGTTATCCAGCGCGTCTAGTGCCTTAAAGATTTGTGCCGAGGACATGATAGCAGCAGGCCATTCGCGTCTGTATGTTAATTAAGCATTCGTTTTACAGATTGGAACAGGGCCAGTCTTAGGCTGCAGGAGACAGAGTAGGTGTGGCCATGTCACGGACAACACCATGCTAGCCCTGGCACAAGGCCAGGTCCCGCTGCTGTCTACAGTATTATTTTGCATGCGTTGTATTTCCTCCGTTTCTAAATGTAAGTTTTTTTTAAAGATTTTCTTATGAATTACATATATAGCAAAATGAATAAATTCACATTCTAAAGTATATCTATATACATCCGTATGTAGTCAGTAGTAAAATCTCTAAAAAACTTATATTTAGAAACTGAGGAAGTATATCGGTGAAAGGACAACTCATGGGTAGTCACACGCAACGCTGACCAGCTTGCCAGATTCCTTTTCTTTGCGGTTCAAACGATTGGTCAGAGAATTGTTCCTAAAAGAAAATATAGTGCCTCCAATGCATGTTTACCATTGCATCAAACCAGTCTGCTATATCCTAAAGAAAGATTCATGTCAGATGAACAGTGCAACCAAGACCAGTCGAGACACAACGTCTATCCATCTTTTTTCCGTAGGTGGAATCAGGCCAGGAGGAACAAGGCTAGACTAGGTCCAGTTTAGTCTGAAATTTGTCGATACTCCCGCGTTTAATGAAACACTAGACCTGAAAATGGATTCCATCGCTACAGTGCGTGGCACAGATCTTTATGCGCCACATTCTGGACAGATGGAAGAGATAAGAGGGTGCCTAGGCACCCGGGTTCTAAAAAACCACTCTCGGCACTACATACATCACTAGGTGTACCCAGCCCTATCCTTCCAGTAATTCTATGGATGCACTGCATACAGCTTATGTAGCACCCGAGGGAGATCAGATGGGATTTGGAGGAATTTTGGCTCGTAACGGATATAATTCCCCTCAATCCCCTTCAAATACATCTCAATCGAACAAGCCCTTCGGCAAGAACTGGGCTTGGGAGACACCAGGAATCTATAACATTGCGAGAGGCTGGATGCTTGTATATAAAAAATATACCTCCTTTGATTCCACGAGGACAGGCATAAGTGGAACATTTATTTGGAGAACAGTAGCCGATTGATCCGCTAGTATCAAACAACGGCAGCTATGTGGGGTTTACAGCAGAGTTCCATCTTTACCTAGTCAGCCTCTTATGTTGAGTTGTGCTCTATGCTTGATCAGAAAAAATCAAGCGTACTTCCTATAGCTCAGAGACCCGTAGCCATCTCAAATTCTCAATACAGTTCCTGACGCTCTTTAGCGGATAAGAATTGAGTTCTTAGTGAAAGATCGATCCATTCTCACGCATTTGTATTTGTGATTACTTTCTACAGCAAAAAAAATCAGCAACAAGCGGTCGCTCCCTTGATGTGAGATTAACTAGAGCTGTGTAAGCATTCTGTTTCTTCCGATCTACATTATATGAACAACTAAATAGTTTAACGAAGCACGCGCATACAACTAAATCATTTAAGAAACACGCACAAAGTTGGAGAAGAACTCTGCTATCTTGAAGGGTAGGTTTTCACTCAATTAGATCATCTCTAACCGATACGCTATATTTCAGAGTGGCAAACGACCTCCTATCCTTTAAAGGAGTATATTTGCTCCTCTAAAAGTGTGGTTTCAAACTGAACCCCTAAACATAACTCCCTATAGCTTCTATTTGGCTCCTGTATTTCGTCGAACACTTGCAACACAACACACATACAAGCTAGAAGGTGGCTCTTAGATCGTGTGGCCTCGTGTTGCGGAGCTGACCAACGACAGTACCTTGCGACATGGTATCCACGGTGGTGCCGGGACTGGCTGCACCAATGCTCCTGTTTATATAAATGGAGAGCAACTTCGGCAACATCAATGATTGTATAGTACCACCTCGCCATCGTCCAAGGACAGATCCTCGATGGCCATAACATCCTTCACAAGGGCAAGCAGGAGGTGGCACACACTAGGCGTGCATGCGTGACGTCGTTTGGGCGCAATGAAGCAAAGCTCCTTTTCGGGGCTGTGTTTCGATCGCTTCCTGAATCTGCCACCGGGGAGGCGATGGGGTTCAACCGGGTGTCGATGGCTAGGCAGGACGAGGAGGAGCACCGCTGTCGCCAGAGATGATGGACAAGACAAAAATAAAATAAAGAAAACTAATTGTTGGAATCTCGCAGGAATTTGGCAGCGGGAGGTCAGCGGGGTGGCATGCGGTGGCTGGCAGAGGCAAGGAGGGTAGCATCAGAGTTGATGCGGCCGAGCGGTGCAGAGCGGTGGGTGGGAATGGATGCATGGATGGTGGATGAGTATATTTGAGGGTTGCGGCGGCTGGGGAGGATAAGTTATCCTGCTCTAACCGTGAGAAGGGAACTGTTAGATGCACATTAGTGAAGAAAACATGAATTTATCCGCCTCTAACCGATTATAGAACCTTTAGAGGTGCTCTTAGGTAGTAAGATGTTAATTCTAGATATCTTCTAGACAGAAGGAATTATGTTGAGGGTCATTTCTTCAGTGACATCATGAGATCCTCTTATTCATGTAGATCTAACTATCGAGCAGATGTCGTCCTAGCAAGGTTACCAATTGTTGCCATCATGACAACCGAGACTGTCATGTTTCGAGTTCAGTTAATGTCAGTCCGTGTTTGTCTTCTAACTCTTCTAACACATCACACACTCAAACTAAACACTGCAGGTATTACTAAGACCTAAAGATCTGATACCGTGTTACGAATATGCAACTTGTATATTATTAAGAGGTCAAGGCCAAGCATATATACATCTAGAAGAGAAAACCAAAAGGCTAGAATACAAAAGGCCAAAGGCCATCATCAATATAACTCTTAACATATATATCATGAACAAACAAAACCTTTCCCATGCCAAAATTTGGTAGGTCGTATTTCGTTTGGATCAAACCAAACACACTCCCAGTCCACCAATGTGCATCTATAAACCATGCAAAAGCCCTGGTTTCTCTTGTTTTCAGGGAGCACCCGGAAACATATCACATGTTAAACATTGCAGTAATAGTACCCGGACGCCAGTCCTCAAATGTACTTAGAGGTCATCCATAGTACAATGGGTTCGTCTTCCATAAATGAAGTGGTTAGCTCAAGGATTCTTTCGTTGGAGCAGCTTAACTCAGTGCCCTTTAGCTGGCTCAACCCCTTCAATTCATCGTAATTTCGTTTTGTGACGGTATATTTTCCAAAACGAAATCCAAATCCTTGCTTCCAAGTACCAAATCTTCATTTTCAGAAATATGACATGCAGTAGCAGCAATGAAATTAAACTGTTTGTGGTAGCAGATAAATTAATATGATGTGCAGCGCATGTACCTGATTGAACTCGCTAGCTCTATAAAAAGAAGTTTCAGAGGAGCATGCAACTATGGACATGCTTTCTTTGATTACTGATCTCCCCGGATCCCTTTCTTGCCTTCCATGCTAAGCTCACTCTATTTGAGGTCTTTCTACATGTTTGAGCTTAATTAGGCTTGCGAGACAACGGGAAATTAAGATGCACGTCAAGGTCCAGTCTCGTTGGTAGCATTACCAACCCTCGTGGCAACACAAACACAGCCAGGTCATCTTGAGTCTGATTAGGTGTAGTACTAGTCCTTTGGTGTCATACGTATGTGTGTGTATAAATACACGCACTAGGGTCAGGGTTTATAACATCGTGAGCTGTCCGAAGAAATTTCAAGAAAAGCAAAGCGCACACGTGCCCTTCGCTAAAGTTTTTTTTTGTGTGTGTGTTCATTCTTCTACTTTCATGTAATCGATCTTTTGGGCAAAATTTAACAGTTCTTGCCTTCCACGCTGAGCTCACTCTCTTTAAGGTTCTTTCACAAGTTTGTGTTTAATTGGGCACTTAACATCTAAAAGATGAGGGAATCGTTAGGGCAACTCCAACGCGTTAGCCTGGGCATAAAAACCGAAGACCGAAAACCAAATCCATAAAGACTGGAACCCATAAAGACCAAAGTTTAAAAAGACCATGTAAAAATCGCTCGCCATAACTGAAAGACGATTTAACTTACGAATCGGTCATCATCTTTGCCGGACCAAATAGCCAACAGACACTGATATAAAAGATGCCCAAACACTATCTAGGCCTAGTTTCTTGAGAGAAGCTTAGGCCCAGCCCAGGCCTCTCATGTCTTCTCCACACACGTGTGCACCCGGTCACCTACCAGGGCCGGGCCGGCAAAATCCAAGGCCCTATGCGAAACTAAAAGATGGTGCCCTATCTGACAAAAAAAAACTAACGAGCTATTACAATTTATAATGTATATATATCTCGTAGAAAAAAATTATAATGTATATAATATAATGTCTTACATAACAATTGGAATATAAAAAAGTCATACCTATCCAACTCTCGGTTGCTATTTATTTGAACATCCTCGTTCTTTTAGTAGTCTTTGAAATGAAATCTTGAATGATATTCTCGTAATCAATCTTCTCCAACACTTCACTCTCAAGTGCTATTGTGGCTAAATCATTGAGTCTTTGTTGTGTCATAGTAGTACGCATATAGGACTTCAATAGCTTCAATTCAGAAAAACTTCTTTCTGCCGATGCAACTGTCACAGGAATGGTCAATGAACTCTATATGCAATACTTGCATTGGGAAAACAATCATGCCGCTTTAAAAAATTCAGAATTTCAACAGGTCTGATATTTTCTTTTGGCATGAAATTTTGAAGAAACTTCAACTCAACAAATAGATCATTGACATCAATATCAGATTGTTTATCCAATAGTCTTTGTTGTATTATTGAAAAGATGAATAAAATAAAATTGAAGTTATACAACAGCATATATCAATTGGAGATCATGCGTCAATGTTTGGCAATTAGACGAACCGTGTAACTTACCTAGTTTTGGGTCATGTTCGGTAAAACTGCTACACTATGATCTTTAATCCAGGAGGTAAGAACCAATCTCTAACGAAGTAATGATCCCTACCAATAGATAATTAGAAAATTGGGAATTAAAAGTAGGAACCGAAGTTAATCATAATCGAAAAGAAGGACACGCTAAGCACCTGGAGGCTGGAGTCGGTCACCGATCAATCTGACGAGACGATGTCGACGAGTATGAAATTTGAGAGAGGAGGCACGGAAGGCCACGGTGGCAGCAGCTTGTCGCCCTGTCGAGCCAAATCTGAATTCCGATCGATCTAATGAGTAATGAGTAATGACTAGGGACGACCGGACGAGACGAGGAGACGAGTGACGGTGTCCTGGACTAGGGGGTACTCACCA
>CBMN011752269.1:0-10874 GCA_000582825.1 Hordeum pubiflorum
GCTTCTCGAAGCTTCACACAAACGGGAGGGCGGGAGGGAGCTTCCCCAGTCGTGCCTTAGTTGAGCCAGCCCATTTGCATGTATGGAAGGGGAGAGGGGTGCACGTTGTGTACCAAATGGCATTAACCGACGCCTTAAGTGCCAAATAGGAGTTGGGGCATATCCTTCTCTTTTTCTTCGAGTTAATTGCAGAAAACCATCACATTTACGATTAGGTTTGCAGAAAATACTAGGTCCTTAATTATTTGTAAAATTCATCGTGTTTCTAGTAAAAAAAATCAAAATGCACTCATTAGGTGATTTGGCCCATTGGATCACTATTTGACAAAAGTGTGTTCAGATTGTAAGGAGCTGACTTGGCATAACATTTATGTACACACCCCTGGATTTGAAAAATAAAAGCAACCAACCCCCTCCGCACACACACATCATGTGGACAACTGCCAGCGGCAGAGTTGACCGGTGTCACTGTCACGACCGTCCTCGTCCCCTACGCTCCGTCAGTCTCGTAGTTGATGCTCGCTGCTGCTCGCTACTGCTGCTTGATAATGCTCGCTGCCTCTTTTCGTCGTTGATGCCGGTGCAACTTGTTGCTCGGTGCTACGCTTCTCGCTGTTGTTGCTGCTCATCCGTTGTTGCTTTCCGCCGCCGTCGCTGCTCACTGATGCTGCTTGCCGCACTGTTGCTGCTTGTTGCTACGCTGCTGTTGCTACTCGTAAGGAAGGAAGACGAAAAGGGGAGGAGAGGGAAGCTCGCCGAGGAAGGGGCAACGCGCCACGCTCCTTGGATGCGAGGTGGATCCGGGCAAGATCCGGGCGGTGGGTGCCTAGATCCGGCGGCCGGTGTCGCGGGGGAGCTCATGGGCTTGCGGAGAGGTCGCGACAGGGCGGATCGACAGGTGGAGTGAGTGGGACACGGTCACGCGCGAATGGCTCGTCGGGGAGGAGTAGGGTAGCTCCGTCAGGCTAGGTGGAGTGCGTCGGCGTGCTTGTCAGTGGTGGCGAGCTCGCCGAAGTGGCGCGGGTTTGGGCAGCTCGGGCTCTCTCGATCCAGACGGGATCGAGGCAGGGGGCTCTGCCCGGGCATGTCCACACGGGGGGTCTGATTGCTTTTGTGTTTTAAAACTACGGGGTGAGTGTCAATTCTTTGCAAGTCAGCTCCTTACATTCCGGTCTTATTTGTCAAAAAGTGATAAAATGGGTCAAATCACCCGATCAATGTATTTTGAAAAAAGTTTACTGAAAACACAGTGACTTTGACAAATAATTAAGGACCAGGTATCTTTCTGCAAACCTAAATGCAAATGTGATGATTTTCTGCTTTTAACTCCTTTTTCCTCTCTCGTGAATTGCTTTAACAAACAGGGCAAAGTTTAGCACTAATTAACTCCATGTGCGCGTGTGTGTAATTGGCATGCAGATTCGGCGGCTAAATTAGAGGCGCCTCGCCCCTAAAGTTTTGTTTCTCCGCCTCCCATTTCCTGCGGCGCGCTCTTCCCTGATTTCCCTCCATGCCCTCCGTTACATTCCCCCAATGCCGCCATCGCACCTCGCCGCCGCCGCGGCACAATCTCCCGCCTCATGGCGAGGTCGGCGTCCCCGCCACCGCGGCGCGATGATATCCGCCTCCTGCTGTCGCGCCGCGGCCATCGCCACCCTCCTCGCCGCCGCCGCGGCCACCGCGTTGCTCACCTTCTCGCTGCCAACGTCCCCCAGCGTGTCCACCACCAAGTACACGGAAGAATTGTCCGCCGCGAGCTCGACGCCACCGCCACATCCAACATTAGCTACGGTGTCACCTCCCCCGCCGTCCCCGCCGCCTGCAAAACCAGCTACGTCCGCGGCGAGGCCTCGAAAACGAGAGGTACGTACGGCACTACTACGTGTCTGCAACTGCAATGCATGCAGATTGGTGATCGAAAGTAGTAATGATGCCGTCTATTTTCTTTCTGTGATGTGCTGACCAGCTGTCGTATTGGAGGATGGCGCCTGAGGAAGCGCTGAGGTACGCCAAGCAGGAGATAATAGCCGCCGAGCCGGTCGTCGCCGACCCCGACCTGTACGCGCCTCTCTTCAAGAACGTCTCCCAGTTCAAGAGGTACTAGCAGTAGCAGAGACATGCTCAACATTAATCTCTACGTTTTCTTAGTAATTCAGTGAGTGACTAAACGCATCATCGATTTAATTGTAGCACAAATGTGATCATCATCCAGGAGCTACCAACTGATGGAACGGATACTCAAAGTTTACATTTACCAGGACGGTCGGCGGCCCATCTTCCACACCCCTCCCCTCAGCGGCATCTACGCGTCCGAGGGCTGGTTCATGAAGCTCCTCAAGGAGAGCCGGCGGTTCGTCGTCGCCGACGCCGCCAAGGCGCACCTCTTCTACCTGCCCTACAGCTCGCAGCACCTCAGGCTCTCGCTCTACGTGCCGGACTCGCATAACCTGCGCCCACTGGCACGCTACCTCAGAGATTTCGTCAAGGGCCTCGCCGCCAAGTACCCCTTCTGGAACCGCACCAGAGGCGCCGACCATTTCCTCGTCGCCTGCCACGATTGGGTAATCAAATCATCTGGATGACTGTAAAGATTTTCGTATCGCAGTACGATTTTATTTTACTAACTGTGAATTTGCTTGCAGGGACCTTACACTACCACGGCGCACCGTGACCTCTCCAAGAACAGCATCAAGGCGCTGTGCAACGCCGACAGCTCGGAGGGGATCTTCACGCCCGGAAAGGACGTGTCTCTCCCGGAGACGACCATCAGGACGCCCAAGCGGCCCCTCCGGTACGTCGGCGGGCTCCCCGTCTCCCGCCGGCGCATCCTCGCCTTCTTCGCCGGCAACGTGCACGGCAGGGTCAGGCCGGTGCTCCTCCAGCACTGGGGCAAGGGGCAGGACGACGACATGAGGGTGTACGGGCTGCTCCCTGGCAGGGTGTCCAGGACGATGAACTACATCCAGCACATGAAGAACAGCAGGTTCTGCCTGTGCCCCATGGGGTACGAGGTGAACAGCCCCAGGATCGTGGAGGCCCTGTACTACGAGTGCGTGCCGGTGATCATCGCCGACAACTTCGTGCTCCCCTTCAGCGACGTGCTCGACTGGAGCGCCTTCTCGGTGGTGGTCGCGGAGAAGGACATACCGGACCTCAAGAAGATACTCCAGGGGATCTCGCTCCGGAGGTACGTGGCCATGCACGACTGTGTCAAGCGGCTCCAAAGGCACTTCTTGTGGCACGCCAGGCCCCTCAGGTATGATCTCTTCCACATGATACTGCACTCCATTTGGCTCAGCAGAGTGAACCATGTTGAACTTCAGGACTGAAAAAAATATATCATATCGTCCATGTATCTGTATGGCACTGAAGTTCTACATGTAAGATTGTTCGGAAAGGACAATCGTGCATGCAAGTTGTTTACTACAACCTCCGTCTGGAATTAACTGCCGCCGAAATCAGTGAACGTGTGTAGATTCACTCATTTCAGCACAGTTAATATGGGACGGACGAAGTACTTCCGTGTAAGCCTATGTCTCGCCATGAATTAAGTTTACAGTGACAACTGGCAAGTAGTCGAGTAGTACAAGTGGAGTGGTACAATGACTATTCTACTTCACTTTGAAAAGCTTAATCAGAGCACTATATGAGCGCTTACCTCTTCTTTACAAGGGATTTCTGACGAGTCAGGGGTCAGGACCGAGAACAACGTGCGATATCAAATCAGTCTTGTAACTTTTGGCAATATAAACTGCAAAATTTACATGAAGAACGACGGTAGTGGCTAGGCTCCACATCCCCAAAGGCAAAGGTTTAGACCATGCTGAAGAGATTAGCCGTGGAGATGAGCGAGCTTGCGGCTAGCGCTATGAAGGCAACGAAGGACAGCCACACCGAGCTGGTGATCTTCCTGTTGAAGGCATCCTGGCTGAACCTCGACACCCACAGATCGTTGCGTGACGCGGCAGCCGACGACGCGGACATGAGGAGATAGGCCAAGACCTGCAGCAGAGCCAGGAAGACGATGATGAGGCAAGAAATCGCAAAGCGACTGGACTGTTGGGCGTGAACGTTTTCGCTTGCCTGATCAAGGAACAGGCTGAAGTAGTAGCTTGACATGCTCCTGTAAATAAACCTCGCCGCGACCAGACGGCGGATCTCACCCAGCGATTGCGCGATTGAGTAGGCGCAGACGATCACGTTCACCGCGAGGGCGTACCTGACAAGACATGACATGCAATTGGGAAGAACAGAGGTTATTTTTCCTCCCAAGAAGATGAAAGAAGCCAACAACTCTGCTTGCAAAAAGCCAGGATAATGAATTCAGGTTCAGGGGCTGCGGTGGTGTTGGAGTGGTTGCTGCGCAATTGCCCCGCTTCACTTACTTGGGTCTTGTTCTGAACCTATAATAACTGGGATGGCACTGCGTTCTAGTTTTTGCATGCCAAGTGTAATTGGCACGCACCTACTTGGCTGAAAATACATTGGTCGGTGCGCGTCTCTGTTTTCTTCATCAACAAAAATAAAATCCAAGGTGAATTCTGAATTCGAATCGAGGGATGCAGAAAGCTACTAGTACTGTTTTTATCGTGTTGATGTTGATGCATCGAACTAATTAACCTTAAATTAAATGAGCAGGATACTTACTCCAAGGTAGGAGTAACTGTTAAAAGAAAGATCAAAGAACTCATTCTAACTGTCAAAACCCGGCCGGACATATCGGAACCAAATGCAGGGAGGAAAGAATCATGAATTGTAAGCAGGCGATCACTAACCTGTACTGATCGTAGCGATCGAAGTGATCGCCGTCCCAGCCGGACGTCCGGGCGCTGGCCATCACCGCGAAGGACGCCAGGCTGAGCACCGCCGTGGCCAGCCGCAGCGCCACCGACAGCGTCCTCCTCTCCCCGACCGCGGCCACCGCCGCCACGTCGCGAGGCACCGTGTTGGGCGCGCCTCCGTTCTCCGCTGCCGCCGGCGTAGGGCCGCGATGGCGGTCGATTCGGGTCTTGCCGAGCTGCAGCGGCGACGTGACGGCTTCCTCGACAGGGTCGAACTGCACCGCGATCGCCGTGGCCGGCGGCTTCCATGCCTCCGCGCGCTTCGGCGTGCTCTGGCCGCTCTTGTTGTTGGTTGCGGTGGCGGGGACCGGGGTTAGAGGCGACGGCGGCGTCAGCGACGGAGAGGGCGATGGCGAGGGGGGCTTGGCGACGGACCCCTGCGACGGCGTCCGGGCGAGGCCGGGCGCAAGGCGGAGCTGCGGGCGGCGACCCGGCACCGGCACATGCCCGGCGGCGGGACCGTCTTCGCCGTTGCCGGTGGGAGAGTTGGGCGGCAGCAGGCGGTTCTGCGAGGGGAGGCGCACGGGCGAGAGGGTGGGGCTCTTGCTAGCCGCTCTCCCGTTCCCGTTGGTTGTTTCTTGCGGCCACGGTGGCGTTTCTTCGCGCGCCTCGTCCAGCGAGGGCGTCGGCGTGTGGTAATCCTCGCCGGGCGTCGAAGGCGAAGAATCCGGCCGAGGCGGCGTGTCGGGCAGCGGAACGGGCGGCGGAGGCCTCAGCGGCGGCGGGGCGCGGGGAGTCTCGGCCATGTGTGACCGACCGGTGCGCGCGGGCCGTGTTGCGGCAAAAGGAGGCGCGGGTCGATGGAAGGATGGGCTCCCGTGTTAAGTATCGGAAGGTTACGTGTTGCCCTCTCGATCGGTTTAGTATATTTGCTTTGCTTCCTTCCCTCCTCCTTGTCCCACTTCTTTCCTTTGTTTTCTGTTTTCTTTTTCCGACCTGTCCGTTGCCTTTTGCTGTTTTGCGGCACCGGCTCCCCCTCTTTCTCCTAAAATTTCGTTCCTAAATTCTAAAACGTGCGCGCGCACTATCTGAACGAGTCGAGCGGCCGGCTCGTGGCCGCACATCTCGCTCCTATCGTCCCGCGTGTGGATCAGGTGCTACCTGGTCGGGGCGGTTTCCCAAGCCCACGCTGCTCGAACCTATCTGTCCTTATCCATTCATTCATCACCGATCCGTCCCGTTCAGCCATAGGGCTTGCCGCCGTCCAGAGCTGCTTTCGCGCCGTCCCGCCCGAGGCCGTCGCTGCCGTCGTCGACTGCGTGCTCGCACCCTTTCCCTCTACCACCTCGCCCTCCGAGCTCTTCCGCTCCCTCATCCGCTCTTTCCCCATGGTATTCCTCACCCTGGCAATCGTCTCCCTCTCTTCTCTCCCCACCAGTTTTCACTCAACCCTCTTTGTTGCTGGTGCAGGACAACGGCTACAACCATGCTACCACCTTCTTCCATCTACTCGCCTGCCTCGGCTACCCCAGGGACGCCCTGCGCGCTGCTCGTGAGGGTCTTCCCGTCGCTCCTCTGCCGGGAGGACGCCCAACCTAGCCGGCTCCAGTAACATGTGGCATGTCACTGGCCCAAGTCCGCACCATTGATCGAAGATTTGATAGAGATCTCATCATTTTTTTGTTTGTCTAGCTGCTGCGGTGAGCTATGTAGATTCTGATGGATGAAGTGCATGTATTTTATGGACAGAAAAGAGCGCATGAACGAGCGTAGCTACTGTTTTGTATTATTACTGTCTGACTGGTCAAACCCATAATGCCGTGGATGTTTTCCTTGCCATTCGTAAGACTGTCCTGCTCTTGCTTGCTTTGAGATTTCAGGTTGGTTGCACGCTTTCTTCAACATAGTTGCACATGCACGGTTATAGAGCTGCACATTTTCGTTGGTATAGTCGTATAAACACTAACACGGTGGTGCATACTTTTGTCTGCACATTACCTCATGCACGAGGGAGTTGCACACATACAGTGACATAGTCTCGTCGGCATAGTAACTCACGCACGACCGTGAAATTGCACATTCTCGTCTGCATAGTCACACACGCGTCCGTCAAGTTGCACACTCTCATTCGTATAGTCGCAGACGGTGCCCGCGAAATTACACACTCTTATCCACATAGTCGCACACGCACGACCGTGAAGTTACACACTCTTCGTCATAGTCACACATTCTCGTCCGCATAGTCGCTCACGCGTCCGCCAAGTTGCACACTCTCGTCCGTATAGTCACAAACGGTGCCCGTGGAATTACACACTCTTATCCACATAGTCACACATGCACGACCGTGAAGTTGCACACTCTCTTCCGCATAGTCGCACACTCTCGTCCGCATAGTCGCACATACGTCCGTCGAGTTGCACACTCTCATCCGTATAGTCGCAGACTGGTGCCCGCGGAATTACACACTCTTATCCACATAGTCGCACACGCACGATCGTGAAGTTGCACACTCTCGTCCGCATAGTCGCACACTCTCATCCGCATAGTCGCACACGCGTCCGCCGAGTTGCACACTCTCGTCTGTATAGTCGCAGACAGGTGCCCACGGAATTACACACTCTTATCCACATAGTCGCACACGCGTCCGCCGAGTTGCACACTCTCGTCTGTATAGTCGCAGACGGGTGCCCACGGAATTACACACTCTTATCCACATAGTCGCACACGCACGACCGTGGAGTTGCACACTCTCGTCCGCATAATCGCACATTCTCGTCCGCATAGTCGCACACGCGTCCGCCGAGTTGCACACTCTCATCCGTATAGTCGCAGACGGGTGCCCGCGGAATTACACACTCTTACCCACATAGTCGCACACTCTTGTCGGTATAGTCACACACGCACGGATGCATAGTTGCACACTCTCGTCGGCATAGTTGCACACGTACGGATTACGGTAATTGCACACTCACGACAGAGTAGTTGCACACCTTCGTCGACATAATTGATAACACATGGACCACGAAGTTGCACACTCTCGTGGGATAGTTTCTCAAGCATAGTTCCAGATCTCCATACTCTCGTCGGTATAGTAACTAACACAATACTACGAGAATTGCACACTCTCGTTGGCATAATCGCACACGCACTATCGCAGAGTTGCACACTCTCGTCGCCATAGTTGCACACGTACGGACTATAGGACTTGACACGTGCGACATAGTACTTGCACACCCTGGTTGACATAATTTCTCACACATGGACTATGGAGTTGCACACTCCGTTTATCACGCATGGTTGTATATTTGCACACTATCATCAACATAGTAGCTCATGCACGGCTATGGGAGTTGCACTCTCATTGTCATAGTCACAATACACATGCACGGTCACGAACTTGCACACTCTCGTCGACATAGTTGCACCGCATAGACTGTGACAGTTACACACGCGACAAAGTAGTTGCTCCCGTGACTATGGAGTCGCACACCCTAGTCGACATAGTTGCTTATGCACGGACTGCGGGGTTGCATAGTCTCCACAGCTAGTAGCTCATGCACGACTACGGGTGTTGCACACGCATGATGGCATAGTTGCACAATCACGATTGCAGGAGTTACACACAGGGTACATCATAGTCGCACACGCGCACAGCCGCGAAGTTGCATGATCTCATTGGCATAGTTAGTTGGGCAACGGGCGAAGTTGCACATCTCATTGGTAAGGATTTTTGGATGGTGAAAATTACACATTCATGAGGGGTTAAAAGAATTGCATATAGGTGTGTCGCTAAAGTTGCACATCTCACTAGTAGAGGTGATTTGGAGGGAGTGCTAGTTGTGAAAACTACACCTCCATGGGGTATGGGGCAACTTGCACATCACTATCATGAATTTGGCCAGGACAGCATCCGAAGTTGCACATCCACTACTAAGTTGTTGATCGAGACAGTTAACGGTGAAAACTGCACTTCCATGGGGTAGAGGAAAAGTTGCACATCGATTACTAAGCAGTTGGTTGTGGAAAGAGACGAATTTGCACATCTCACTACTAGGGGAAAGATTGGGATGGAGGAGTCATCAATGAAAACTACATGTCCACGGCTTTAGGAAAAGTTGCACCTCCACTATCACGTAGTTGCACATCGTTTGCTGGGCAGTTGCATCAAACGGGGAGTAAATTGCACACACAAAAGTTCATCGAAACATACCCATGTATGATCTAGTTTCGAAGAGCACGTCGTAAGGATTTCAACGGTGAAAGTGGATCTTAATTTTGATGTTCGGTTCAAAAGTTTTGATTTTTTTTAGAAAAACAAAACCCGCATTAAATGCGTTCACACCTCTTCGTATCAGTTAAAACTGCATGTCCATGAGTATGTCGAAGTTGCACATCGACTGTGAGATAGTTGCACGTCGATGGCTATGCAGTTGCATCAATCGAGAAGTAAATTGCACACAAAAAAGTTTGTCGAAACATACACATGCGGGATTTAGTTTTGAAGAGGGCGTCGAGAGAAATACAACGGTGAAAACGGATGTTATTTCCGGATTAAAAGTTGTGCCTTTTTGAATTTTTGAAACCATGAATTAAATGCACAGGAGAGTAAATCGCATGCACTCCACGAGATAGTTGTGCGGACATTTAATACATGATGGAAAAATAGATCAGATGGAAAAGTTTCCTAATTAGAACGGGGGACAAGAATTTACCTAAAATTGACGGCTGCCACGGAACGCTAATGGGCAACTGTTTGCCCGCTAGACGCGTCCAATTTCGTTTGATTCAGTATCTAATTTGTCTTAGGTGGTATTTAATTGTTTATAGAGAGTAGCAACGATTTCGTAGTGCGAACCTACATGTGATTTGATGGTTAGGAGGACAGTGGTAACCCCATCCCATCAAAGTTCAAGTGGATTTATTTTAGGCTTTCGACGATGTTGGTTCACTGGGAGGAGACGTTCCCGTTGATCGCGAGGCGCATGGGATGACTTCGTAAAATCTCAAGATGCTATGTCGGCTCAGCCTTTCAGAGTTGTTCATAGAGGTAGGGTGCGAGTGCGCATTCATAGGATGAGTATATGCTCGTGTATTTAAGCGACTCGATTGTAGTGTATTAAAAAAAGCAGTGGTTCCGTAGTTTATACCCTACCAACAATTCCCTGCAAAAAAGTATACTATACCAACAATTGCAGCACGTTTGGGAAGGGGAATGAGAGTTTAGAGCACGATCACCGACTCCGTCCCCCCTTGTCGACTCGGGAGGGGGGCGATTAGGGTTTGCCTCCCGCCGCCACCTCCTTTGAGCACCCCCCTCATCGTCGGCGGTGGTGTCCATCGGCTGGCCCGCAACGGCGGCGAGGCTTCCCCCGCTCTTTCTCTCCAATCCCTGCTCTGGCCCCTCCCGTTGGTTCCTACCCAATTGCAATCTCGTCGTCAGCAGCTGCATCTCAAAACTCCTTCTTCACGATGGCCGGTCTGTATAGGTCTTGGTGGCACCGCTCCTCCCGTAGTGGTGGGTGTCGGCCATCGCAGGCATGGGTGCCAGCCCAGCCACATGCTCCAGAGGGTGTCATTATTCCAATGGATCTGACAGGGTGTAGTCAATGGACTCGGCCGACCGCCGCCAGGCTGCCTCGTGCGCGGACCTTGGACGGTGCGCGCGGATCTGGGTGTGTGGTGCTCGGGCATGATTTGATTTGGTTGGTCACCAGCGAGAGGTTGGGATGCATGTTGTGGTGGAGCGTTGGTGGGCTACGGGGCTGGCCGGGTGCACATCGGTGGCCCGTCTCTTGATGGGAGATGGGCAAGATTTGGCCTTTCAGGCTCCGGAGCGGTGGCTTTGGGTGATGGACATGGTGGTGCCCTTGCGACGAGGCCGTCATGTGGGTGATGGTGGGCACTCATGCAGATGGCGGTGCCCTTACATCCCAACTATGTCAGTCTCCTTGGTGGTCTTGGACCGGGTCGGAGTCGGTCTTCTTGGTGGTCATGGACTGGTCAGGGGTCAGGTCTCCGTGAGCAAAGGTCCACTCGTAAGAGAAGCACTCAGAACAGTTACCCACTTCTCATATCCAAATTTCTGAGAGAGAA
>CBMN011752523.1:0-12710 GCA_000582825.1 Hordeum pubiflorum
GGCGCCCGCCCCGCCGCCGCGGCTGCCTTGGCGTCTACCTCGGGCGCCTGGTTCAGGGCCGCCCTCGCCTGCTGCGCCTACGCCCTGCTGGCGCAGCTCGCCGCGCTGAGCTACGAGGTCGCGGCCGCGGCGGCGCCCGTCGAGGCCGAGGCGCTGCTGCTGCCGGCCGTGCAGGCGCTGGCCTGGGCGGCCCTGCTGGCGCTCGCGCTGCGGGCGCGCGCCGGCGGCCGCGGCAGGTTCCCGGCGCTCGTGCGGGTCTGGTGGGTGCTCGCCTTCGCCCTCTCCGCCGCCATCGCCTTCGAGGATTCCAGGCGCCTCATGGGCGGCGCCGACCATGACCATGATGTGGACTACGCGCACATGGTTGCCAACTTCGCGTCGCTGCCGGCCCTCGGCTTCCTCTGCTTGGTTGGTGTCATGGGTTCCAGCGGTGTGGAGTTGGAGTTTAGTGATGATGACACCGATGTCCATGAGCCCCTGTTGCTCGGCGGCCAGCGCAGAGATGCCGATGAGGAGCCCGGCTGCCTGCGGGTGACTCCCTACGGCGATGCCGGGATTCTCAGCCTCGCAACACTCTCATGGCTCAGTCCGCTGCTCTCGGTTGGGGCCAAGAGGCCGCTCGAGCTGGCTGACATACCCTTGCTGGCTCACAAGGATCGTGCCAAATTCTGCTACAAGGCCATGAGCAGTCACTATGAGCGCCAACGGGTCGAGTGCCCTGACAAGGAGCCATCGCTGGCATGGGCAATACTCAAGTCCTTCTGGCGGGAGGCGGCCATCAACGGCTGCTTCGCCGCGGTGAACACCGTCGTTTCCTATGTCGGCCCCTACCTGATCAGCTACTTTGTGGACTACCTCAGTGGCAAAATTGCTTTCCCCCATGAAGGTTACATCCTTGCCTCCGTATTTTTCGTATCAAAGTTGATTGAGACACTCACTGCTAGGCAGTGGTACCTGGGCGTGGACGTCATGGGGATCCATGTCAAGTCCGGGCTGACGGCCATGGTGTACAGGAAGGGCCTCAGGCTGTCGAATGCCTCAAAGCAGAGCCATACGAGCGGTGAGATTGTGAATTACATGGCCGTTGATGTGCAGCGGGTGGGGGACTATGCATGGTACTTTCATGACATATGGATGCTTCCACTGCAGATCATCCTTGCGCTCGCCATCCTGTACAAGAATGTCGGGATCGCCACCGTTTCGACATTGATAGCCACTGCGCTGTCAATTGCTGCCTCGGTTCCTGTGGCGAAGCTGCAGGAGCACTACCAAGATAAGCTGATGGCAGCAAAGGATGAGCGTATGCGCAAGACTGCAGAGTGCTTGAAGAGCATGAGAATTCTCAAGTTGCAGGCGTGGGAGGACCGGTACAGGATAATGCTTGAACAGATGAGGAACGTTGAATGCAGGTGGCTCAAGTGGGCTTTGTATTCACAGGCCGCAGTTACGTTTGTTTTCTGGAGCTCGCCAATCTTTGTCTCGGTCATAACTTTCGGCACTTGTATATTGCTTGGTGGCGAGCTCACTGCCGGAGGTGTTCTCTCTGCTTTAGCAACTTTTAGGATCCTTCAAGAGCCTCTGAGGAATTTCCCTGATCTCATCTCCATGATAGCTCAGACGAGGGTATCTTTAGACAGGTTGTCTCACTTCTTGCGGCAAGAAGAGTTGCCGGATGATGCAACAATAAGTGTTCCACAGGGCAGTACAGACAAGGCAATCGATATCAGGGATGGCATTTTCTCTTGGAACCCATCTTGCTCAAACCCTACACTCTCTGGTATACAACTTAGTGTGGTGAGAGGCATGAGAGTAGCAGTCTGTGGCGTGATTGGTTCTGGCAAATCAAGTCTATTGTCCTCTATACTTGGGGAGATACCCAGACTGTCTGGCCAAGTAAGTACATGTATAAAAAAAAAGGGTTGATGCTAACTTGAATGACGGTTTAATTACATTTTCCTTCTGCTCCTTATCCAGGTTAGGGTCAGTGGTACAGCAGCATATGTTTCTCAAACTGCCTGGATACAGTCTGGAAATATTGAGGAGAACGTTCTTTTCGGCACTCCAATGGACAGACCACGTTATAAGAGAGTACTTGAGGCTTGCTCCCTGAAGAAAGATCTTCAGTTGCTCCAGTATGGGGATCAGACCATCATTGGTGACAGAGGCATTAATTTGAGTGGAGGTCAGAAACAGAGAGTGCAGCTTGCGAGAGCACTATACCAAGATGCTGATATTTATTTGCTTGATGACCCCTTCAGTGCTGTTGATGCTCATACTGGAAGTGATCTATTTAAGGTCGGTACCTTTGTTGCCTTTTATTCTAATTCTTTTTTAAAGATGCTTCTGTTTCATAACATGTCAGATTTTGTGTTGCAGGACTATATATTGGGAGCACTGGCTAGTAAAACAGTAATTTATGTAACCCATCAAGTGGAATTCCTACCAGCTGCTGACTTGATATTGGTAATAACATTTTTCACACAATCTAAGCACTACATTATAGTGCCTAATGTACATAGATATGCTGTTTCAAATTTCTACCAGCCTATTAAGTTGTGCAACTCGACGTGTTGTTTATCCATGTTTCTTGATGAGAATTATGCAGCAGATTCTGCATGAAAGTTTCGCTATCTTCTACAATACTTCTCATTAGACTGTTCATAGGATAACGGGCCCTTGATCACTCATTTGTGCTTTTTTTAATCATGGCACAGGTTCTTAAGGATGGTCATATCACCCAAGCTGGAAAATATGATGATCTTCTCCAAGCTGGAACCGACTTCAATGCTCTGGTTTCTGCTCATAATGAAGCTATCGAGACAATGGACTTTGGTGAAGATTCTGATGGAGATATCGCTCCTTCTGTCCCTAACAAAAGATTGACACCAAGTGTTAGCAATATCGATAACCTGAAAAATAAAGTATCTGAAAATGGCAAGTCATCTAATACACGTGGAATTAAGGACAAGAAAAAGAGTGAAGAACGTAAGAAGAAGCGTACTGTTCAGGAAGAGGAGAGGGAGCGAGGAAGAGTTAGCTTAAATGTTTATTTGACGTACATGGGGGAAGCCTACAAAGGTTCACTGATACCACTCATTGTTCTGGCTCAAACCCTGTTCCAAGTTCTTCAGATTGCCAGTAACTGGTGGATGGCATGGGCGAACCCACAAACAGAAGGAGATACACCTAAGACAAGTAGTGTGGTCCTTCTTGTTGTTTATATGTGCCTTGCTTTCGGGAGTTCATTGTTTGTGTTTGTGAGAAGCCTTCTTGTAGCTACATTTGGTTTAGCAGCAGCTCAGAAACTATTTATAAAAATGCTAAGGTGTGTGTTTCGAGCGCCAATGTCATTCTTCGATACTACACCATCTGGACGGATTCTGAATCGAGTAAGTTTAGATCATGCTCTTGCTCCTAATTTGTATTTGACAATCATGTGTGGCTTTTCTAATTTGCACATCCTAATCTTTTTCAATCATACTTCATATCAGGTTTCTGTAGATCAAAGTGTTGTGGACCTTGATATAGCATTCAGGCTAGGGGGATTTGCATCAACAACAATTCAACTCCTTGGAATCGTTGCTGTCATGAGCAAAGTCACATGGCAAGTTCTGTTTCTTATCGTTCCTATGGCTATGGCATGCATGTGGATGCAGGTAAATTGCTAAACTTTCAGGTTTCTTTTGGTGCTGACATTAACCTGGGATCCTTAATTTCTTCAATGGAGATCGTAATGCAAATAAAGTAGATAGCAAGGGTAGGTACACCTGAATGAATCGATAAAAGAACGATCCACATATAAATTTGGCTACCTCTGGCAGTTAACTAGCCAATTAACCAGAAAACAGATGCATGTGCTCAGCATGGAAGTATTGAAACTTGTGAAGTAAGCTCGTTCTCAAAGCACGAGGCCTGTATTCAAGATAGCTTGATGATTTTGTGTACTAAAATACTTTTAAATATATTCATCACACAATAGATAATGGATGTCCTTGCTACAATGAACTTGCAGAGATATTACATTGCTTCATCAAGGGAGCTGACTAGGATTTTGAGTGTTCAGAAGTCTCCAGTGATCCATTTGTTTAGTGAGTCAATTGCTGGTGCTGCTACCATCAGAGGATTTGGTCAGGAGAAAAGATTCATGAAAAGAAATCTTTACCTCCTTGATTGTTTTGCCCGGCCTTTGTTTTCCAGCCTTGCAGCTATTGAATGGCTCTGCCTGCGAATGGAATTGCTCTCGACTTTTGTGTTTGCTTTCTGCATGGCAATACTTGTGAGCTTTCCTCCTGGAACGATTGAACCAAGTATGTCTTATCTGCTGTCTCACATGTCCTTTTTTTGCATTTTATGATCTTGATTTACCCAACAGTTCACTTGTTAGGTGCACTAGAAAACTTGCATTTTTTTTCAATAAAATATGCTTCTCAATCTAAACAAGCTTTCTAATTGATAGGCATGGCTGGGCTTGCTGTCACATATGGACTCAACTTAAATGCTCGGATGTCAAGGTGGATATTGAGCTTCTGTAAATTAGAGAACAGAATCATCTCTGTTGAGCGTATTTATCAGTATTGCAAGATTCCTAGTGAAGCACCACTGATTATTGAGAATTGCCGCCCACCGTCCTCATGGCCTGAGAATGGAAACATTGAATTGATTGACCTCAAGGTAAACTTAGTCCATAGCCATTTATTTGTGACTATCCATTTGCTCTTCGTTATATATAATCACCAGAAGTATATACTCTATTTTTTCTTCTTCTAAGCTGAACACACTTCAGTGTTGTTTTATGGCATCTTATTGTGCTTTTGCTGAATATCATAGGTCCGCTACAAGGATGACCTTCCATTCGTTCTACACGGAGTCAGTTGTATTTTTCCTGGCGGGAAAAAGATTGGGATTGTAGGGCGAACTGGAAGTGGCAAATCTACTCTCATTCAGGCTCTGTTCCGTCTAATTGAACCAACAGGAGGGAAAATTATCATTGACAACATCGATGTTTCTGCGATTGGCCTTCATGATCTGCGGTCACGGTTGAGCATCATTCCTCAGGACCCTACATTGTTTGAGGGTACTATCAGAATGAATCTTGACCCCCTTGAAGAGCGTTCTGATCAAGAAATTTGGGAGGTACGCCATGCTCCATGGTCACTTCTATGCTGTCCTGATGTTAAATGTGCGTGATCTTTATGGAAGAGAACTCTTTTCTTTCAGGCACTAGAGAAGTGCCAGCTAGGAGAGGCCATTCGTTCGAAGGAAGAAAAACTGGACAGTGCAGGTTTGTTTTAATTTCTAATAGCCAAACACTTCTTCAAAGAGTAAGAATCACACTTTGTAATACAATTTTGTTCCCGGATATTTGTGGTGCCATTGCAGTACTGGAGAATGGGGATAACTGGAGTGTGGGACAGCGCCAGCTTATTGCACTGGGTAGGGCGCTGCTTAAGCAGGCAAGAATTTTGGTGCTTGATGAGGCGACGGCATCAGTTGACACAGCCACAGATAATCTTATCCAGAAGATTATTCGCAGCGAATTCAGGGATTGCACTGTCTGTACAATTGCACACAGGATCCCAACGGTTATCGACAGCGACCTAGTCATGGTGCTCAGTGACGGTACATGCTCCTTAACACCATTAACCAAGTCAGCTTTCCAGTCGTAGCTTAGACCATCACATGTTCTGTTTCTTACTGATCGTATGCTGAATTATCCGAGTAATGCTCCCAGCCGAACAGTGTTCTTTTTCACGCCAAAAACTCAGAGCGACAGCCTTTACGGTGAATTTACCTGACCTGGTTTTGTTTATTTCAGGTAAAATTGCAGAGTTCGACACACCCCAGAGGCTTCTGGAGGACAAGTCCTCCATGTTCATGCAGCTAGTATCCGAGTACTCCACCAGGGCGAGCTGTATATAGAGAGAGAGGCTTAGCTTAAATCCCCCACCAAGAATAGAGGCTGGGAGGTAAGGTAGCCGAATCTGCCAGTCTACTCACACCATACAAGTAAGTAGCAACACCATAGGGCGACGCTGGACAGGAGGATAGGAGAGGTACATGAACGGGAAAGAAATGCCGGGCGTTTTCCCTGACCTGAATAACCATGGATTCTACGACGAGGGAATGCGGTAGGCGATCAAATACCACGGGAGGAGTTGGTGGCATTAACCGAAGCTATGATGCTTTTGTATGTATAACACTCAGTACTGCTTCTCCCTTGCATGATGGGAAAATGAACAGAAATAACGTGGGCAATAAAGGGGGAAATTTTGCTTTTATTTTTTGGGGTCAGATGGGAGTGCTTGATCTCTGTGACAGCTCCTGTGTTACGCATCAAAACTGTTATGTGTTTAGCCTGAAAATGTGATTCAGTGGATATATGTAGGCAAGGTAGTCAGAATCATCATCCTGGATATATCCGCAAAAAAAAGGTAGTCAAAATCATGATCCTGGATAGGGTCGAAGCGCCGTTGGAACAGAGCTCCGATGGTAGAACGCAAACGGTAGGCTCTTAACTATCAGAATGTAGAAATCTTAACTATCAGAATGTAGAAATGTAGATTCTACCATCATATGGGTTGTTTAGATCCTGAAGTCGTAGGATCGTATGATTGAACCATGATAGAATAAAATCGTATGATTGAACCATGATTCCGACTGTATGATAGAATCGTGATTCCGACTACGACTCCGAGAATCGTGATTCCGACTATGTAGGTTCTGGTTTAGTTCTTCAGTGGACGATATCAGCACATCCTCAATTACTCAGGAGAACTAGTTGGGGAAATGCAAAATGCTGGGACGTACTAGAAACTAGACAGCCACAGCGACAATGTTTGTAGACACAAGACTATGGCACCGTGATCTAAAAATACCCAGCACCACAAGTCCTCTTGCAAAGCTTGTCAATTATATCATACATACCAATCATTCTTCTCATCTTATACAACGTACATAAAGAAGCAACCGGGCTAGACCCCGAAGGCGACACAACCTAGCATCGCTCATCACCGTCCCAGTTATCTTTCTCCTTCGGTCCGGTCGGGCCTTCCTCCTCGTACAGCTCTGCCGGGAGACTGTCGAATATGGCCTCCGCCGTGAACCGGAGAAAGAAGGGCAGGAAGCTAAGTACCGTGTCCACCTCTGACCGCGAGTTGTACGTCACGGTCGGGCCCCACTCCCTCATGTACTGCAGCCAGCACGGTTCGACCACGGCGTCCCCTAGGTACTCCGCGGAGATGATCTTGTACCTCGTGCTCGAATCGATTGATAGATCACTCCGTGCAACGTCGTTTCTTAGTCCGACGCCGAGGTTTTCAGAGCCCTGCAGGTAGCAGCCAGGGTGAGCATAGCTTGCGTGCCCATTCCTCGACGAATAAACGATCGGCTTGTTTCCTGAGATGAACTCCAGATCGCAAGCGTCCACCCATCCGCCCCCGCTGTGCTCTGAGTAGTAAACAGATGAGAGCTCCCCTGAGAAGTTACTTATGCGGAGGGTGAAATGCTCCCAGTCTCCGGTGTGCCTGCCAACCTTCTGCAAAGCAAAGCTTGCAAGTCCAACCTTTATCGTCGCTGGCCCGTTGAAAGGGCAGAACACCCACATCGCAATGTCGGTGAAGGTCCCTCCATGAGCCGGTTTGACATGAGCATAGAGCTCGGCACTCTTCAAATTACCAACTTTTACAAACTCACACGTATCGTCGATGGGGAGGTCAATCCAGTACTCACCATCATTCGTCCCACCAGCAGGCAGGTTTGAGCCACCAGCAAGTATTGGACCTCCCATTTTCATATCTTTCTTGTTCAGTGTAGCTCCATTCTCAAAGAACCAAGAAACTGATGACGGCAAGTATTTCTCTTGTGGGTGGAAGAAAACAGTTGGGCCATAGTGCTTGATCAGTGCATGAATCTGCTCTAGATCAGGCATGGCTCTCAAATTCGGGTCACAGTTCTTCAAGCAGGGAATGCCTGATTTCCGACTGTTAACTGAATTTGTTTCGCAGAAGAATGTACCAACAGGTATACCTCGTCCTGCTGTCCCTCGGTGGCAAGGCCTTGTCTTCCAAACTTGGCATGTACGTTCCACATTAATGACTGACCTAAAGTTTTCACATGGATCCGTGAGGTCATGTCGCACACACCGGACCGCCTCCAGTGAGGGCTTCTTTGCCCCTCTAGTAACCACATAGCCAAGGGCTTCATAACCCTTTGGGGGTGATGGCAACCAGAAGCACCCGCATTCACTATTGTCATCTTCATACACGCCTGCATTAGTCCAAACGAGGGTGTAATCTAATGGTTTCTCAAGAGCGGGCCTGCTATTGATTAACTGACAGCTAGCCGCTTCCCTTGCAACAAGAAGAGAACCCTGTAAAAGCCCGTCATTTTGTTGGGCATAGTGGCCAAGGCAGTGGAAACTATCAGGAACCTCTTCTGGCTCATAGAACGTAGCTCCAGAGTAGCTCCATATATTCCGGAATTGGGTAATATTTGCAATATCAAGTTCTCCTATACATATCACGCCCTTAGCAAAGTCCCGTCCTGTAAAGTAGTTGCTAGACAAAGTTACTATAAGGTTCAAGTGTTTCATGAAAGCAAATAAATTTGGCAAAACAATAACTGTCAATTTGAGAAACAAAGACATTATTTTGCACTTGCAACTATTAGTCTTTCTAAAGAAAAAAAAAAGGAAACAATAAGAATACCGACGTTGGGTAGCCTGTACAAACTTAAGCTGCAGATTTTGCTTATTAAATGAGCCACTTACATTTCTCAAGATATATTATCACAAATTACTCCTGCCCCACAAGGAATACCTTTGAGCCAAGGATTGCTACCTTCTAAAATGAGATGCCTTCCAAGTAAAGCATAGTGATCCTAGCTAAGCCACTTCAAGCGCAAGTAACAAGAGGGAGCCACTACGACAAGCTATGCACAAGAAATTCCCTTGAGGAATCCATCTTTTATATATTTAATCACTGTGTTTATTCAAGAATGTGTACCGGGAAGTGAAATCTGCATAGCATAGTAGCACAGAATTATAATAAACTAACTAATCAGAATAAATTGTACTGTTATCATCGTATTAAACTCCTCTTTTGGGAAGAAAATAAGCAACAAAAGGGTCAATGATGATAATAATTGAGCAAGAAAGTAATAATCAACAAATTAAGTAGGGACTCATACTAAGTGAGTATGACTAACCATGAAACTACATCAGGCCAATCATTAATCAATGATTATAAGAAACCATCCACGAACTGAGTCGAGAACCAGTTACCCAGAACTACAAAAAGGAAAGGACTGATAACAGAGGAGAAGGCGTCAGAAACCTTGCGGCCACGCGGGCAAGGGCGCCGGCAGCTGGAACGGCTCTGGCAGCCGGACCGCGGCATCTCCCCCGGTGCCGAACAGGTCGCCGCAGCAGAAGCAGCTCCACCCGCCCATCACCGACCGACTCCTGCCTTTCCCCTCCCTGCTCCTCTCCTCTCCTCCTACTATTATAGGTCAGCCGGCGTCTGGATCCGCACGCCCGAACTCCGGTCAAAGGGGAGCGGCTCGGCCATTAGATAGCTGGGAGAAATCGCCGGCCCGGCGGGGTTGATGGCGACACCGGGGAGGGCTCGGATCCAGTCAGGCTCGGACTGGGCGGCGGCTTTTGTTATCAGGAGAAAAGAAAAACAAAGGTCGTCGCTTTCGGCGTTGGAAAATCAGAACATGTTTTGGGCTTGCCGTGCACGTACACACCTGGTTTTGCGCCGTGCGATTTGGACTCGAGATGCGCGTATTCCGAAAATTCCGTCACTTGTTAAATAAACTAGTTGATGCCCCGCACGTTTGTTGCGGGATATTAGAAGAATTTCAGATACGTGTGTCTACTGATATTGATGCTTGACGTAAAGGAAAAAAGACCTGACACAAAGTAACTCTTGTTTGCTTCAGTGCAATATCATCAAACAAAACCAATAAATTCCAAATAGTCCATTCAGTTATGAGCACACCGAAATGTGAAAATGAAATAAAGTGATATAAATGTTTTAAGAGGATTCATGATGAATTGTAGTAGAGGGCAGAGCATCCACTCGGCATGCCACATTGAAATGTACATCACAAGATTCCATTATCTAAATTATTTAGACAACTTTTCAATAAAAATTTGAAGTGTTCCCTCTTCAGTTTCATTGTACTCATGTGAACAAAGAGAAAGGAAGAAAAACATAATAAAATTTTATAATACAACCAAAAATAAACACTTTGAATCTGTACGAACATGGGAGAAAAAGCATAGCAATCGAAAGCTCAAATTTAGTTCTCAAATGTGCGAACATAAAAAAAGATGGATGTATAAGGGCCCATATTAATGAAAAAACATGAGGTTACTACTTTGTGAGTTATAACAATATCTGATGGGTAATGACAAATCGTACCTGAGCACACCCTCTGGACATGTATTTTATCAAGTGCAACAAAAAAGACTGTATATTTTTCTGAAGCATTTTCTCGAATACTTTTCTAAAGGATAAGATAATGTAGCTACGGCTGGGGGCACTAATTTTAAGTTGGAGATTAGAATATAATCAGTTCAGCCTGCACTTACGATTTCTCATATTTATGTGCATAATAATAATAGTAGGTATGCACCCGTCATATCAAGGTAAAATATGCAGAACTTACCCAACTGCATCACTAAATATGAACTGTCATATTCCCGGGGAAGGGTATGAAAAGAACCCTCTTCAGAATATTGCATAACCTGGAAAAGAGAGAATCAAACAAACACTAAAGTTGTAAAACATAGGCAGCAAAACTGTTTGATTCTCCATCGTATGATGAGTTTAAGATCGGAAAGGAAGAGAAGTTGTTGCTTGAACTGATATAAGAAGGCAAAAAATAGACATTGAAAAGCATACATGTACATCTTAAAAGGGATTGATAGATCATCATCAAGAAAATGCAATGGTTTCCAATCGAGAAAGTAATCAATCAAACTCACATCTTCAACTACTTACCCCAGTTTCTGCAAACCAAACCAACAAAAATATACAGTAAGATGTACACAGTCATTCCTTATGAGAGCGAGAGAGAGAGAGATAGTGAGAGACCAACATAGATAAAATAAAATTGTCGGCTTATATAGTCTAGCTAATGACGTGCTAATGCATTAAGCTAGGAAAAAAAATGTTAAGCACACATGTCCGACTCAGTACGAACATAGGCTAGTCTTTGAACATACTCAAAGATGGAAGGGCAAAATAATCAACATGCCAAGTTACAGTGGAGAAGCAAAGGTGAGGAAAACTGGAAATAGAGGAACTAATCAGGAAGAATCTGGTACGGATGGGAGATTTGGACGGACCTAATCAGGAACAACCTGGCCTTTATCGATCAGAGACGCCATCAAGTAGATGTGGAGACTACAGAACGAAGCAGCTTCACTACTTAAAGAGGAATCAAGTGCATCGGTTACTCCTTCATGAGGGACTGGAAAACAATCCAGTAGTAGTAGGGGAATGGAATTTAATTGAGAAGGTGAAGAGGGGGAGGAAAATCAATAAGTGGGAAAGTAAATGAGAACACTATCATGGTTATCTACTATATCTAAATAGCTAGACCCCACTATTAGGAATTCTCTCGCTTCTTCTTAAGCCACATCACCCCAATTAATTTAGCCGTTGGATATACTAGACAAGTCTACAATAGCCATGAGATCTAGACACCGAGAGTCACTACACCAGCCACATGTATTAACCACACATGCATTCAAATGCATGCAGTAACCGCCTAATGAGTGTTTTAATAAAGGAAAAACTGAGGCATGCATGCAGCTCATACTTGAGTGCTCTATGAAAGAAAAGTGAGGCATGCATATTTTGTTAAATTTTCTCTAATTTTGCACTTATACACAGATATGCACATTTATCTATTTACAAAGTATTGATACACAAATTATCTTGCTACATAAGAAATATAGACACTAGCTAGGTTGATTCATTCAGCGCAGTTTTTATTTCATAGAAAATGCCGCAGCAACGCGCGGGGCTTCATCTAGTTGGAGAAGATTGGAGGCATGGCAGGGGAGGGAGAAGGACACCTGCGCATGGGATGGAGTTCTCGCAAAAAATAATACAAAATGATGATGTAAGCAGATGATGTGGCTTCACCATATGGCAGGAAAATTCAGTAGTGGGAGATAGCTATTTAGAAATAGAGGATGTGAGATATGGAAACCTTAGATATATTTATTTATTTTCCTAAAAAAGATAGATTTATTGCTTAAGTATCGTTTTACGAAGGCGATCGTGATCTCGCATACCCGCGAGTGCATCCTTCCGTCGCCGCCCTCCGGCGGCTCCCCTCTGCTGATGACCTCGGTCGTTGGTGCTGAGAGGGGCGGGGGTCCTCTCGCGTGGGTCGTTTTAGGCCATAGTAGCTTAGGTCTTTAGGTTGTTCATCATCTTCTTTGGCGACGGTGACACTACTAGGAGAAAGCCTATAGATAGAATTTTAGCAGTAGGACTGGATAATGAAGAAGCGCCATTGCTAAGTAGTAGTAGTGCGGGGCTCCGATCAGCGCTACAAGTAGAAAAGTAGCAATAGCGCGGGCAAACAAACCAGTGCTACTGCTAAGTGGTCCCGTCGCCACCGCCAGTGGCTACATGTAGTAGTAGCGGTTGTCTAAAACCAGCGCTACTACTAATACCGTAGCAGTA
>CBMN011752591.1:0-10341 GCA_000582825.1 Hordeum pubiflorum
CGGCTTTGGCATCTCGTTTGGTTGACTGCATTGCACCGAATGGGGGCAAAAATCCTTCCGTAGTAGCCGCCGGCGTCGCCGCCGCCTAAGCATTACACATCATCATCGCCGTCGATGAAGCCAATGGTTGCGGACCGCGTTCGGTGGAAGTTCTGGAAGTAGAACGGGGATGACCGGATCGTGACCGCAATGTTGCCATTGGGTCACGTCGTCGATCGTCGATCCACCAGTTATGGTGGGAGCTCGAGTCGGCCATGGAGAAACGGACAAGGTGGGCGATGAGAGAAAGTGACGAGTGTGTGAATACGAGGGTGGACGATGAGGGGAGAGAGCAAAGCGTGCTGTTTGTCTCCGTGCTTTCCCAGGTGTACACGTGTGGCTTGCCCCGGCTTTGCTTGGGGAGAACGTCCGATTCGACCATTCTACTCGGTCTGGTCCGAGACAGCTTTGAGATTCATGCGGGCCAAAATTTACGTGCAGCCCAGCCATCCAAACGGACCGAATCTGCATCCAGCGGGCTCGTATGGGCTGCATGCAGAGGAACCAAACACATCCCTAATACATGTCCCTGAATGCTACAAAGTAAATTTACTGGGAGGCATATGTAGGCAAGTTTGCGGAGGACGGCACTCACTCGACACATTATGTGCCAGGTTTGTGCACCCAAAGTTTATTTACTGGTACAGTACAAAACACACAAGCTTAATTTTACAGGGAGCGGAGAACACACTGCCCCCAAAAGTTTTATTGGCAGTACAACACAAACATAATTTACAGGGAGCGAAGAACACAGACAGCGCCACCAGAGCTGAGACCGGGAGATGCGCATCAGCTTCGGTCGCGGAACTCGTTCATGAAGGACTCGTGGAAGGCCTTGAGGCGCGCGATCATCGCCTCGATCTTGTCCTCGCCGAGGAGGATACTGCACCGGATATGCCATGTCCCGGTCGCCGTGTTGCGCCCAGAGACCTTTGTTGCGTCCATGGCATTCGTTTGCAACAAGATCAAAGGCCACCAGAGTCAGGCAACTACTAACTAACAACAGCTTATGTAACATGGACACATGGCCTGACAAAAGAAAAATGGCCGACTGACCTGGTGGAATCCAGAGCCAGGGACGACCGCGATCCCGGTGGCGTCGAGAAGGCGGCACGCGTAGTACGTGTCTGGGGTCATGCCCTCGCCCTTGGCGGCTTTGATCGCCGCTGCTGGGAGGTGGATGCGTGGGAAGGCGTATATTGCGCCCTCCACTTTGCTGCAGGCCATTCCCTCCAGGCTGCTGAATGCGTCCACCAAGGTCTGTGAAGAGCACAAGAGGGTCAGCCACATGGTATTTATTAGTATTACAAAGTATGCAAGGCTTGTGTCTCAATTCATCTTCATCATTCCTTAAGAAGAGGAAAGACGGCATGCTTGTTGACAATGTTTATGTAGGAGGATACATACCTTGGCGCGCTTGGCCAAAGATGAACGGATGTTTTCCTTTTCAGCCATAAAAGTCTCGAAACAACCATCTCCTAGCTGCAAATATCAAGATCAACTTGGTAAACACAACACACGCGCATATGAAAATTCTTGTTAATTTCTGTGAGAGGTGGTAAGGGTTACTAATACTGCAAGGACCCAAACCTCTTGTCTAAAAACCAGAACAAAAAATCTCACCAAAGTTTCATAAAATCAGTTTTGATTACTAGTATGCCAAAGGTGGGAATAATCTTACATCAATAATATCTAGTAAAAATGACCCAAGAAACTTGCAGCAAAAGTCAACAAGGAAAAAAATACTGAAAGAAAATATTCAAATTACAACATTTTTTAGGTACTGTCATGTATTTCACCAAAAGACATTTTCTAGGTACTGTCAAGTATTTCACCAAAAACTTGCAGCAGCCGTATGATCCTTTAAGGATAAGATGTAATAATTATAATAAATTATAGTAACAGACACAAAAAGGCAGGACAAATGAACCTTCGGTGGATCCATCGCAAGGCTAGTAAGAATTTGACCACCTATGTTGGGGCAAAGAGTCACAGAAGCCACCTTGCGAATCTCACCCATCACATCATCTCCAAAACCACATATCTCCATGTAGCCTCCCCTTCTGCCACATTCTCCAGAGTACCTTGCCAAGTTCAGATGATGAAAACATAACCATGGGTCTCTGCTCTAAGGCTTATTTTCTAGAGACTATGGACTGTGTTTCTGACGAACAAAGGTTTACCCATCGAGACCGAATGAAATGACACTATGGAGATGTCATTCTTGTCATACCCAAGTGATCTGGCAACTCTCTTGATAGAATTGAACTTCCTGTCCTCCGCATAGACGTTGTCTTGGTATACCTGTAAATACATTTATACAAATGTAGGATGTCTACACACGCGCCCGCATCACAGAACTACCGCAGTCCACCAAGTGCAAACCTCATCGGCAAGCATAACCAAACCTTCTTTCCGACAAAATTCTACTATCTCCTCCTGGTTGGTGACAGACAGTACCTACAGGAGAGCTTACAGATTTTGAGTTTCAGCAATATCTTAGGGAACCTTTTAGATGTTTTTATCTCATTCACATTTATGGTATTGCAAGGTGCATAAATATCTGTTTGCATACCTGTCCCGTCGGATTTCCGGGGTTTATGATCACCATAGCCCGAACAGTCAATCCTGCGATACGTGCCTCCTCCAAGCACCTCTTTACTTCGAAGATCTCAAGCCCCCAATCACCACCCTCACTAAGATTGTATGGTACCTATAAATTAAAATTAGCGACTTGGTCAATTTTTGCATGTAATAAAATGAGCAATCCTTCTACACGCACTCCCATTTTTACACGTTTTAAGAAGAAAATGTCAGGCTCTGATCTAGAAGTTTGAGATGCAATGAACAAGTTAAGTAACTCTGAAGAATTACCAATGCTGATCGATTATTTCATTAAGCCAACACCATACCATAGTCCCACCATGAAGTATAATGGACGCCGAGTATAACGGATATTCAGGTAAAGGGCATAAAATGCCATCTTCTTGGGACCTAATGAGTATCTGCATACTCAAATTAATCTGGAAGAAAGAAATGAAAAATGCCGCCCAGTTTAGCATAATGAGATAGACCAAGCGCATGTGATGTGATGGAGCTGTTGAGTGCAGAACAGTACGTACGGCTGAACTCGCTCCGTCTGTCAGAAAGATGTCTTCTGGTCTTGATGGAAAACCATCTCTTGCAGCGATTCCGTTTGCAACTGCTTCGCGCAAACTTCTGATTCCCTGATCATGTTAGAAGAATTTACAACGACGTAATGCAGAATAAGATGGCAAAAAAAAGTTGCGACAATTAATATGGATCGGAGGGAGTATTATCATTGTCGGCCAAGATGACAACACCAAGACCAGATTGCCCAAAAGTCAAAACATGACACGGCTCGAGTAGGCACTAGAATATAATACCTGACTGTTGGTATATGCACCGGTGTTTCTTCCGGGCATCGACTCGATAATCTTCTGCGCTCTATTTATGGCACATGGACTGTAATGGCATATTGAAACAGCATCGGTCAGTTTGGCCGAATCAAAGCGTCACGGTATGCTAATACCAACTTTTTGTGGTAGAAGGGAAAGCAAATGCATTCATGGCTGAAGACTCTGCTTTTCTTTTGAACAAGTGTGAGTGGTGTGCTGCTATCTGGTAAACAGACAGACTTGAGGTATTACTGAAGTCCAACAAACCTGAATAACATACGGGTTTCATCTCTGTGCAGGAGAGCTGGATTGTCACACAGAGAAAGAACCTGAAGGCATAAGACAGCAATGCATTATTCTCATTTGCCAGAATTTTGTTTTGTTTTGGAGTGTGTGATTAGTAGTAAGAAGTATAACCTCACGAAAGAAGGTTATCGGCCGCTGCCCGAGAGCCTGAGGGTTCCCAAGGTTGCAGTATATAATCTTCAAGAAAGCAATTCACCGTCATTAATTACTTGCTTACTAGGAGTAGTAGCAAATTTGGGCCAGGACTGAACATAGAGAGACAACATGGAAGACATGGGTGAAGGAAGGCGCACCTCTGGGAAAGGGCGAGAACCTGGGCTCTTCTCCATCTCCTGCTCCAACCGCTGGACCATAATAACACAAAAACAGGAATACCAAATCAAAGGAAACCCTTACATAAAGGCCAGTGCTTTGGCAGATTTATTCAGGGGCTACCAGAAGAATGTCACGGAGGCATACTGAAACGCTACCAGATTAAAGCTCAAAGTTGGATGCGTTGCTCAAATTAATACTAAGTCGTTTGAGCTGGATGTATGTGACGCAAAATGCAGCAGGTAGAAGGTGCTGGTGGCATTTGTTGCTGTTACCTCTGCTTGCCTGGCGATCTCCCCGCAGGGCTCGTAGTAGAAGATCTTGATCTGCGAGTGAGGACGATAGAAAAGCATGGAGAATCAAGTCCGTGAAGAAGCGCAAGCACCAGGAGCAGGAGGGGATCGGAGGCGTCCGTCGGGGTACGGTGGTACCTTGGGGTTTATGGTCTCGGCGGTGATGGAGGCGTTCTTGTTGTACGACATGGCGGCGAGAGCGTGGGAGGAAGGACTAGAGCTAGCTAAGGTGGCGCAGAGGAGAGGGGAGGATGCAGAGTGAGTGATTGTGCTGGCCTGCTGGGTGGCAGAGCCCGGGTGAAGGGGTACGGTGGAGCCTAGGCGGTGGCGGTGGGCACTGCTTGGCAGGCCGCGGCTGCCACGTCCGGCGTGGGAACAAGCCTCTGAGTCTGGGCCTTCGGCGGCGTGTCAGCAAGCCGAGAGAGCCGCGCGTCCGTCCGACCTGAGGCTCGGCTACCATGCTTTTCTGAAACAGTATTTTAAGAACCTGTTTTTTTAATACTGCTAGTAGGATGCCTGTGCTATTTTTTCTTGAAAAGAAGGTTAAAACCGGTCTCTGCATCAATCGATGCATACAACCATCTTTATTAATTATTCAATAAAGGTTTGACAAAAAAACCATCAAAGCCGTCCCTTACACTTACAAACTTGATAATGTGGAGTGTTCTTACTTCTTATATCTAAAATCGGTGTCATTGTCGATCCATCCACATACCGTATCGAAACCTACAGCCGATGCGGCAAACGTAAAACGTACACCACATGCACACATTTCAGAAGCCGCCATCATCATTGAACCGATGACCCACCTTCAGGAAAGAGATCCGCATCATCCTTGCCAGCCCAACCATCTGTTGTCGCCACCACGGCGCCCAACGGTACCACCTCCCTGCACGCAAACTGCTGAGCACGTCGCGGTCACCGCCGGTACACAGTGGCACCATACCGCCAAGTACCACCAGCCGACACAACTTGAAGTCTCTGGAAGATCTGTCGTGCGTAGCACCTGCCGAACAGGCATGACACAACATAGCACCTGTCGGCCAGGCATGACTTGACATCTACACCGAAGCTCCGTGCAAGACGAAGCCACTCCACCTCCTGCCTCTGTCGTCCAGCGCTACTCCACAAACGATGCTCCCAAGAGAGAAACAACACTACAATGCCGCCATCGTCCGATCTGGAAGACCACATCCTAGGGTTTCCCTCGGAGCAGCACGAGTGGGTGGACAGTTGTTACACGACGATGCCTTCATCAAGGTAACAGTGCAGAACGCCGCCATCGCCTGCCATCGGCTCGGTTTTCACCGGCAACTATGTCTCCCCGGCTCACAATCGGGACTAGACGACAAATCTCGAGATCCGACCACCCAACCTTCAGGCCGACCACCTCTGAAGAAGGAGATGACCACCATCGCCAAGCCCAGGGTCGCCGCCCCAGGCGTCCACGTGATGACGGAGGAGAACCGATCTGGGGTGGGAAACTCCAGATCCATCGCCGCCATGGCCGGCCCCACGCCGCCCCCGCAACCGTGGTGGCCCAGTCACCATCGGAATCCCATCGAGCCGCCGTCCAATCATGCCAACTCCGCCTCCATGCCGGGCGCCCAAGGTCGCCGTCGTGCCTCGGCCATAGATCCTCAGGGATGCCCGTGCTACGCTATGAAACTACAATAAAGTACATAGTCCAAAATAGTCTATCCTAGGTCGAGATAGGATACTCCTCCCTATCCTCCGCTTGGTCGAGACACCTTAAAATGTTTGCACGTAGGGGATGTCTCTGAGGGTGTCAAGTAAACTTTTAGTGACCTCCTGGTCAAGTCTAGTGTAGCTACTGTTAGGTCATTATTTTAAAGATATATCTCCAAATGGTCCAAACGAGATTTGATCAGACTAAGTGAGTGTATCTTGTGGTAAATCTGTCAATGCACCCCAAACGTGTACGTCCCCTTGCTTCATGTTTGTATATTTCTTGAGAAGTTTTAAGATGGTCCCAAACAATCATTGACCATCCATTTACATTGATCAAATGGCTAGGTGATCTACTGCCTTTTTAAGGGTAAAAAGTAAGATTGACCTTCTCAAGGCTATTGATGTCTTTGAACATATTTTTTTTGTCATGAGTTATATGGAAGAAAAAATGTGTACAATGGGAAAGAAGCAAATCTGACTTAATACATATACACATATACAATCCATGTTATGTGCACGAGTTGCGTCAATTAATTTGGATCGGTTACTTGAGAAATTTTGAACTAAGTTCAGAAAACATTTATCAGACCATTATTTTTTCAAATGAGCCTTGATTACGGTAATTGTTTTGACACACTTCAAAGTTACTCGTATTTAATCAAGTGTTGTTTGTAGCTCAAATCCAACTTTTATTCATTTTCAGATATCATTTAAAAACAACTACCATTATTTTGAAGTATGCAGCATATTTTACATACCATGTTAGCACGTAACCAAGAAAATCCAGAAATCTTTCATACTTTTCTTTATCATTATTCTAAACAAAATAAACTACATATAGGTAATGCAATTCAATAAAATATATGGATTTTTTGGCAATGCATCAATGCGAACGTAGATGGTTGAAATATTTTGTGTAAGCGTATAATCGATCGGAGCTACCTGTTAATCCTCGGATGCTCCTCCCTCACCAAGGCCAACTGAATTAGTGCCTGTTGCAACTCCAGTTCAAGCTGAAACTCCATCGCAACGCTCTGCCTCCGAGGAAGGTGAACTCCTTTGCCCCGAGCCCCATGATTCTCCAAACCAGGATGCTCCGCAAGTCTCGGATCCCATTGAGACCGAGCAAGATCAACCACCAGTGGAGAACTCTGTTCCTCCTCCGATTCAAGTATCAGACTGAGTGCCTTCGACAGAAATGCTTGCGACGAAGCTAACTATATCAGAAGCAACATCGACTGCATCACCACCTCCAATGCTGTAAATAGTTGATACGACTGCAAGACCCTCGGCTACTGGTCCCTCCAAAAGGAAATCAACCTCTGTTCGGCATCCAAACTCTATAGTCTATTGCGATGATTTTCTCTCTCCTGAAGAAGAACTCAAAATTCCATACCCTCGGGAAGAATTGCCTTTGTTCTCGTCTGGCGCTGGCGCCAAAGGTCCTCTTTTCATTCGGAATGTGCACCCCCATTTCTTTCAGACCAGTCCTTATGATGGGTTGCGCACTTTGGAATCGCCTCGCTTCTGGACTAAGGAACACGCCGTATACTACTCTCGGGTACTCTATGAGAGCAAGAAGATATTTCCTCCCGGATATCTTGACATCTCTAAAATGAGCAACATTGGTTGCTTTGATAAATTGCTTCAAGACTTGGACGATTTTTGCCTCACCAAAATATTTGCATTCGAGCACCCTGGAGCAGAGAGATTATTCCTCAGTTCTATGCAACCCTTCATATCTCTGGAGAAGAATCAGACAGCTCAAAGTGGATCATGGAATGGATGACCAAAGGAAAACAAAACAAATCCACCTCAACGGATTTGGTCTCACACTTCCATTTCCCTCGATTTGAACATGGAGACAAAATCATTCGGGTGCATGACATTGATGCCATTTTAGATGAAGATTATCGGTGCATAATGGATCTAGAAAAGATTCCTGACTACACTGGTCCTCCTCACCCGTAGCACTTATCCTTCGAAAATTAGACTTTGTATCACATGCTATCCTACACTATTTTCCCTCTGACCGGAATGAACCAAGACAAATCTATATCAGATGTTCATCGAAATGCCATCGACGCCATTTTTGAGCGCTACATTTTTTATGTTGAAGATATGTTTCTGCGCATTCTGAAAGATTCTGCTCAGTATCCTTTCCGCGTCAAAGCCTTCGCACCATGGATCCAGAAGGTTATTGACCATGCCATGCGTATTGCATATCTGACCAAGGCCAGTCATAAGACCTTCATTCTTCCTGCGCGTGATACCATGCAAGTTATGGAAGAATTTACCTCGGGTAAATCTTCTGCGTGTAACCAGGATTATCACTGAAAGTTTGATGGGCCAACTCTACCTCAGCATGAACATATATGTTCCACACAACCACCATCTTAGCTTGAGGTCAGTATGCAAACTCAACAACTTATTTTGAAGCATATTGCCAAAGACCGACAAGAAAAGGAACATCTAGCTTCTCAGCTCCACACGATCAACAATCGCACAAGAGCAATGCACCTGATTGCTGATGAAAACAAGAAAAGACTCTGGAAGCTGCTTCGCAAGTTCTTCACCGAGAAACAACTCCTGAATGTGAATCTCTAAGAACTCTATGACTATATGGACAAAGGTTTCATTGTTGAAAACTTCAAGAGTGCAACATTCCTCCGGTTGTTTGTGAGCCATCGACGGATCTTCTTCATCTAAGGATTCGCAAATTGCTCGAAGAGCGAAGCCACATCTCCAACTGTGAAACCAACCAAAGGAAATGTTATGTCCCGTGTTCCTCCTTATGCAGGTCCAAATGTGCCCAGCTCGTCTGCTCAACTCCAAGTCAAGTTGCGTGAAGGCAATACCTTGGCTGTTGTCAACGAGGAAATTCTTATTCCGCCGGTCACATCTAAAGAAGAAGAGTCTTTGGGCAATTCCTCTGGTGATGCCTCATAGTGATATTCATCAAGCTTTCCATGCCTCGTGTTATTCCTCACCTTTTTTACAATTTTGACAAAAAAGGGGGAATTACATCGAGTTCATGATAGATTTGGTTTCCTTTTGGTTTTCGTTGAACATGTTTTCTCTCGAGTTTGCAACTTCTCATTCATGTTCATTTGTGCTAAGTTGTAAAACTCTCAATAACTTATGTGATGTAATGTTAGTATCCCCTTCTCAGCTTGACACGATCAACAATCGCATAAGAGTAATGCACCTAATTGCTGCTGAAAACAAGAAAAGACTCTAGAAGCTGCTTCGCAAGTTCTTCACCGAGAAACAACTCCTGAATGTGAACCTCTAAGAACTCTATGACTATATTGACAAAGGTTTCACTACTAAAAACTTTCAAGAGCGCAACATTCCTCTGCCTTCTCGTGAGCCAACGATGGATCATCTTCATCTAAGGATTCGAAAAATTTCTCAAATAATCTGAGGCCGCATCTCCAACTATGAAACCAACCAAAGGAAATGTTATGTCCAGTGTTCCTCCTTCTGCAGCTCCAAATGTGCCCGACTCGTCTGCTCAACCCCAAGTCAAGTTGCCTGAAGGCAATCCCCCAGCTGTTGTCAACGAGGAATTTCTTATTCCGCTAGGAACATCTGAAGAAGAAGAGTCTTCGGGCAGTTCCTCTGGTGATGCCTGAGAGTGATCTTCATCAAGATTTCCATCCCTCATGTTATTCCCCAAAATTTTGAGACTTCTTGACAAAAAGGGGGAGAATTACATCGACTTCTTGATAGATTTGGTTTCCTTTTGGTTTTCGTTGAACATGTTTTCCCTCGAGTTTGCAACTTCTCATTCATGTTCATTTGTGCTAAGTTGTAAAACTCTCGATAACTTCTATGATGTAATGTTAATAACCCTCATGCTGCCCTATTTCTCTTGAAGTACCTATTTTGAAGGTGGAATTATTACTAGAAGTTATGAATGATTGCACTTTGCTCTTGATGGACTATCTCATCAGTGCGAATCATTATCTCGAATGTTTGGAAAAATCTCTATATACATCAATATGTGTAGGAAAACTTATCTCGAATTTATTACCCTGCACAGATTTAGCGGGAGATTTCGAGAAAAGTAACACTTGTTCACTCTTGCTTAAACTACTTTCACTTATCGATATATTCCTCGATTATTATTTGTTTTGTCAACAATCGTCCAAAAAGGGGGAGATTGTTGGTGCAATAATTTGCCTCCTTATGTTTTCGAGATTGTTGACATAAATAGTGAGGGACTTGATACGTCTCCGTCGTATCTACTTTTACTCACACTTTTGCCCTTGTTT
>CBMN011752629.1:0-13093 GCA_000582825.1 Hordeum pubiflorum
AGATGTGCCGCCGTCGCCGGCCGGCCGCCTGGACGCGCGCGCCGCCACGCGCCGCCGCCAGCCGCCTGGACCACGCGCGCCGGCCACCCTTCCTCTGCTCGCGGCCGCCGGAAGGGGAAGAGGCAGAAGGATGGGAGAGGGAGTGACGAGATGAGAGAGAGAGGACAGAGGAGAGCGGCTGCTGTGGGTGAGTGAAGTGAGGGAGAGAAATGAATCTGAAACCCTAACTTCATCTATATATAGTGGCTATGTGTTATCGGGCCGAAATGAATCCAAGTGGGCTGTCTGGGTTCATTTTTGGGCTACAATTTACGGTGGCGGTTTTTTTATAAAAACCGCCACGGTTAATCTATTTACCGTGGCGGTTTTATAACCGCCACGGTAAATAAAAAATAACCGCCACGGTTAACCAAATCGAAGTGCCTTCTGAAATCAAAATTTGTACTAGTGCTAATTCAAAGTAAAAGGACTAATCGCCACAGTTACAACCAAGAAAGTCTATTTCTCAATGGCAAACTGAAATCAAACAAACAAAACCCAAACCACATTTTGGCGGCTACTAAATATATGAGTCTTAGGTTGTGCATGACACCCCTAGACATGCCCCTAATGGGATACAACATGATACACGGCCGACCGGCCCAAAAGAAGTGGTGCAGCACCATAATAAATTCTAGATGCCCTCTTATTTCGTTAATTACTGTCAACTCTGAACTAATATAGACCTGAAACCAATGGCATTGGAAACTCTATGAAATTATCTTTGCAACCATATGAAGAACAACCAATGTGGACTATGTATGCATCTAGGGCATTGTTTTTGGTGCGCGCTGTTTATGGACTCCGAAAAGGATAGGAAATCCAACTTGAAGATGACTTGGATTGAGATTGTTGCGTCCTGTTTATGGACTCTGAAAAGGAGATCTCTTTCCATTTATACTATGCCACATTAGCTTATTTAATACCCATGAAACTCTCATTGAGATTGTCCTTAGTCTATATGGAGTCCTCGGCCGATGGGCAGCGCAAATGAACATGAGGGGACATCCCCTCTTGGTGCTAGTTAGGGAGGCAGTTCATGCCCGTGCTGCGGACCCCCTGGTCCCACCGTGCTGACTGTGCTTCTAGTGCTAGTCCTCTTCGTTTCAGATAAAAACTTTCACGAGATACATTCCTCGAATAGTTTCGTGTCTAGAAGGATCCTAAAAGTTGAAAATTACACTAGTGTGTTTTTCTGCCTTCAAGATTTATAAGAAAATCCCAATAATCATGTGCATAGATATGTTTTGGATGTATCACATACCTGACAGGAGCCCTCATCTGTCGTGGCCTCTGGTCAATAAAAAATCATTACCAACTTACTTTCCATGCCGTGCTAAACTTGTGAAGTTTGTTGTTTTTATCCCTTAGGGTTATGATTGAGAACAATCAGGAGGAAGAGGAACCAACTCAATATCCCTTAGGGTTAAGAGGAGACACAACTTTTGAGGTGAGGGTTCATTGAATGAACTTATAAATGTTTGCAAGTACACGGTGCACTAATGTATTACTGCTAGAACCTGTCTTTACCAGAAAAAAGTTATTTTTTCCGCAAGGTTCTAGTAACATCCCCATGTATATTAATTAATTATCTTGATTATCTATCCAATGCAGTAGTAGAAAATAGTACTCATGTTTTAGTGTTTTTTTTAAAAAAAATGCATGCATCTAGAAGCGTTTAGGCTCAGATATTTCGGTCCGTATCTGGTCCGTATTAAAATATCTCAAACATCATTTAATAGTCAACAGAGGGAGTGCCATTTATAACCATGCATGGAAAAATTCAGTTACTCCCTCCTGCCCGAATTTTGAACTAAAACCACGACAAACAATTCTGGCCGTAGAGAGTAGAAGAAGATTCGGAAGGATCCAGATTTAGTTAAAGTGGGTGGAGATTGGTAGACAAATACTATGTCTGCACATGTTCAGATCAAATATATTTTCCCTTGACTTGATGGTATTTGTAGCCGCAACTTATATTTTCTTAGTGTGGAGAAGCAATCACCTGTTCTGTATCACTGAAATGCCTTACCTATTTGGCAGGTACTTGACGTTCACCCGCTTGATCTCGTCTTCCACCCTATTCCGCACAACGTACGCCCGCTGTACCTGACAAACAAGACAGATGAGCATGTGGTATTCAGAGTTGCAAAATTAGTAGATCACCTAGATTCCGACTCGTGGGATTACCTGCCACTGTATGGCACTGTGCATCCCAGATCCACTTGCCGTTTGATTGTGATAACGGATCAGGTCAACGAAATAGATACAGAAATGGATATTGTCGTGCAGAGCAGCATATTAGGGGATAAAAACTTGGTGCTACTCGCAAGACCTTCCGAGTGCCATGAGTTCTTCGACCAAGCCAAAGCGCAGGGACGAGCGGTGCATGAGGTGCCACTGAAATTTGTCTATACTCCAACTGTGCCTGAGGTGAGTTGGTCCGACATGCATGAACCCTAGATTATGAAGTCCAAGCTAAATACTCGACTTTCTAAAATGTTATAGTACATGCATGCCATACATGATCATCAAAAGTTCATGTTTTACTTGGACGACGGTTTTAAAGGTTAAGAGTTAATTCTGACCTTTTTGGACTGTATATATTAAATGCCGCCGGCATCGCGCGCTGGCAAATGTATATATATGTTGTACACTGATTGTGTTCTTTCATGCATATGCATATTAATTTTGTCTGGGTTTGCTGGTGTTACCAAATATGATGTGTGTAGCCGGCAATCGCACCAATAGTGACGGTACGTATGTATGGATTTTTTTTCATGATTTTCGAACTTCAGCTATTTTTCTGGTATTGACCAAAAACCTTTTTTTTTTTGATCAGACTGCACACTGGTATAATCGTGACAGTTGCAGGCTGCATTGTCTAGATGCACATCCAACTGAGCCCTGGTGTGTATATTATGATATGAGCATTATAGTTTTACTTTTTTTATTCTCTTTGGAGATATATTGTTTTAATTACTGTTAAATAGTCTGTTGGACGACATTAACTTAATTTATCATGTTTTAATTACTGTTTTAATATACAGAAATGGGAAGTATCATGCATATGATACTAGTTTCTGATACCACCCCTATAATGCCTAGTAGCAAGTGGTATCATATCATATTTAATATTTTCTAGTATTTGCCATTAAATTTTCTAGTTTTACGTGATATGAAACAGTATCATACTTATGATACCACTGTCGATCGACATGGCATGCATGATACTGCTTAGACGATATACTCCCATTGTGGCTAGTCTAATATTTCTAACCGGCAGTTATAACTCTTCTTAATAATTGTCACGGACAGGATTATAACAGGACATCTCAATGGAGACGCTTCGATGTGGAATTGTGGCACACAGGCAAGTAAATGATTTCCCTTCATATGTACTCCATCTGTACCAAATTATAATTAAGTTGTTCTAGCACACTGTTTTATTAGTCCAAAACGTCTTATAATTTGGTAGGTATATATATATATAGAGAGGGACAGTAAATTTTTAAGATATTGTAGCATGTACACATACTTCTGGCAGTCGTAGCCATTTGAACTTATATACTCCACCCATTCGAAATTATAAGTCGATTTGATTTTTTTGGTACATTTATTTTGTTGTGCATCTAATAATAATGGGTCTAGATACATAGCAAAATGAATGAACCAAAATAGTTAAAGCGATTTATAATTTAAAACGGAGTGTGTATTAAGTTTATCTACTGCCACCATTTGTTTAACGCAGGACCAATGATATATCAGTTGCTAATGGAAACACTGTAGTCATATCCTTTATTTTCTCGTTGTTTTTTTTACCATATACTACTAATAAACACAAAGGAGCTCTGCACGCAGTTGTCTTGTCAAGTGAAAATGTCGCCCATTTGGTTTGTGTACATGCTGAACTAAGAAAAATCATCTTTCTTACACGCAGGGACTGGTGCAAACACCCTTTAAAATATCAGAAGAAACAGGCATTAATTCTTTCTTACTCCTCTCGCGACTAAGCTTTAATTCCTCATGTAATCCCTCGTGACTACACTGCCAAGCTAACCATTGAACTGATCAAAAGTTCCTCATTGCAGTTATGAGCGTGAAATTTGATGCAAGACGGCATTGGATTGTCGCTCAGACACGTGATGGTTTAATCCATTTGTACGACTGTGCCTGTGTAACACAAATAAAGAAGATTGCGAGTTTCGGAGATGTTGATTCTAAACCTATACAATACTCAATTGCCATTAATCCAATCAAGCCATATGTGTTGTCATCGTCAAAGTCAGCAATGGAACTTTGGAACGGCGACAAGGGATGGGAATGCACACAAACATTTGGGTCCAAGAGCAAGTGCACATCATTTGACCCAGATGAACCTCCCATGAGCAAGTGTCAAGCATTTAACCCAGAGGACCCCAACAGCTTTGCGAATCTGTCTGTGAGTGAGATAGTAGAGCCGGGTTCCTTACGTGATCCTATGGTTGATGTTCAGGTTTGGAGCCTTGATTCCTCCGAGCCTAACTATCATCTGTCTGGGCATTACGAGACTGTGAACTGCCTTGCCTATTTCACACGTGCTGATGGGCAGTACTTGATCACTGGCTCTGATGATTGTACTGCCAAGGTATATGTATATGTATATGTATACTATGTGTTATTGCGCTTGAACACCACACACTAGTTAATAAAGTACGTGTACAAACACAAACACTAATGCTATATCTGTTTCTGTAAAATCAGATATGGGACTTGCAGAAAAAGGCGTGCATTCATACTCTGGAGGGTTTCATGTCTCCAGTTTTGCATGTCATTTCCATTCCTGATCGTCCATATCTAGTTACATGTTCAAAACATGGCACCATTCATGTGTGGAGCTCCATCGATTTCAGGTAATCACCAATATCTTTTTATTTCAAACTTGAATCCCGACCATGTCATTGCGTATGGACGACAACTGATTAATGTTGCCATTCATTGTTGTACTATGGAACTAGTGTAAACCTTGGTGCTTGTTTACATATAAATATTTTAACTCTGCTTTTGGGAAATTTGCAAAGTGATTCTAAATATTGCGCAGGCTCAAGACAACTGTTGACTTCAGCAGCGGTGAGAGGGTTCGCGCTCTCGCATGTTTGATGGGTTCAAGGTACTTGTCTGTGTTCTTTTTATTTCATCTTTTGACTATTGGTGAGGAGCCATTTGCAGTTTACCAGAATTTAAGTCTTGCCTTTTGTTGAAACATGCCAATGATTTGTTCAGTACTGCCAGCTCCATTTTCTATATCTCCATGTTGCACTCTTGAAGCATTATTACTATATTCTCATTCGCAATGATGCCAAACTTTTAGAGTATCTTTGTCTGGCAGGATTGCGATTGGGCGGAGATTTTCAATATCAGTCATGGATATCGACCACGAAGAAGAAGCTGTTGCTAGCAAAGGAAACAATGAGGATTCCATATGTGTAATGGGCCAATCAAGTACATAACCAATGAATTCATGGATTCACATTTATACAGTTGTCTGGTCTATGTTAATGCTCCAACATGGCATTGCTATATTATATTTTCACTTCTTTGAATCCATCTACTCGATCAGCATTTGATTCCAGGGAGGAGTTTGACCGTGTTGAGTGTAGTGGCCAGCCAGTCGTGCAACGACGGTTCACAGTGTGTTTATTAATATTTGTTTTTACAGTGCTTGGAAATAACAGGAGCCGTCCATTTTGTCCATCAAGTAATATTAGTATAACTAGTGGCCATGCACGTGCGACACACGTGTCTATGAAAATTTTCATAAACATCATGTGTGTAGTAGATTACTTGATTATTTTTTGCTCTAGGCATAAACCTTTCAATTATTTAGCACAATCCAGATTTTAAATTAATAATGCTATACTCATGGTGAATGACTGTGAATGGCCAACTTAGTTATGTTATCCTGCGCACTCTAATTTCATCTGTCAGCTAATCTAAAAGGATAGCCACAGAACCGACTCATTAAGATCCCACCTTTTCCTACTTAACATAACATAGTGAGGCATACATATACATGCCCGTCAGAGATATTATCAAGTTAATGTCGAGTTAATGTCGAATTTCATAAACAATTATCTTTCCAGTGTTCTGTTCGACAGAAAATTTTATATACCTAACATATTTTTATCAACACTTATTTTTATAAGTAGACGGGTGGTCAAGCGCGGCGATAGACTTGTTCACACAACAGCTCTATTCAGCTGGGCATTAATAAAACAATAGCAGGCAAGAACACATGGTTTTTAAATTTCATAATGTGGTGAGTATAATTCATTTCTTTCTGCTTCATTTCAGTGCACTATATATGAGCAATATTTGTTAACATATTAATTGATCAATACATAAAAGCACAAGACTGGCTACTTTTGTCCCTAATAAGCAGTCGATTGATTCGATATAGTTTATAACCCAAAATCTCTACTGCACCACTGAAGTGCAAGTTTAGTCTTCAACATGCATGCTGCATGCAGATGGCTGCCCAGAGCGACGACGCAGCTAACAGCCAGTAGGCAGGCGCAGTGCCACTTTTGGCCGGATTGCACACCCGACATCACCAAGGGCCGGCCGATCGTGGCTGCCGTAGTGCCACTGTTGATCGCACACGCGACGGCACCAACGGCCGGCAGATCGCCCGTTGCCTCTAGGATGGATGGATCCTGACTGCACATCGTAGGAGTTGCTCGGCCAACCCTACGGTTGGACGGACACGATAACCCTGCCAGGCACACACCTATGCGGTATGACATTTCCCCTGTTTTAAGTGGGTTGGTGGTTCCGGGGGGGCTTTGCCCCACGAGTTTTTGCCAAAAAAAAAGAATCATAATTCTCTCTATTTCTTTAGATAATGAATCTCATGACTCAATTTTGTGGGTTCTGGAGAAGAATAGGCAATATACCATCAAATCTGTATACAGATTCCAGACAAACTGGGTAGTTGGGATCATTTGGAAATGTGAGATTCCATTAAAGATCAAATTCTTCTTTCGGCAGGTTTTTTTTTTTTTTTTTGAGAATGACACATTACAACGCAAACGCCTACACACGCATGCACACTCACCCCTATGAACACACGTCCGCAAACCCTATCCCTATGAGCACCTCCGAAGCACTGAGCCATCAGCAGATCTTGAGATTCAGGTTTTTGTTAACATCAGATTTTGGGCCAAATAAGAAGCGGGAAGATAGCCCAAAATCCCCACCAGAATAGGCGACGAAGTGGCGAAGACAGCCGAGGGGGAGAAGAGGAGATCGGCAATGATGACGTCATCCATTTCGGCAAAGTGCAGAATCGGCAAATAAAGCAACAAGGCAAGGGAATGGCTCGGCTAGGAGCATGCATTGCGGACTCCAGCAATAAGGGAAAGCTTGGAGTCCAAGTTATCGGTCAAGGCGTTATCTGCCTTGTTTTGTAATCGTGTCTAGCTAGGAGTCCGTTTAGCTCGTTTTTTCCTTATATTTGAGGTCATATTCGATTAGAACTCGTGTCAAGCCCAGGGTACAAATATAAACCCCCGGCCATTGTAATATTCCTCTACACACACAATCAATCAAACAAACCGGCTTCACGCCACCTTTTGAGTCCAGTCGAGTCGTCGAGTTCATGCAGGACGCTTGAGGGGGCCAATCGATCCGTCGACCTTCAGGTGCTTGTAAGTTCCGACATGTCTTGTTTTATCATGTTTTGAGGGGGCTAATCGATCCGTCGACCTCCAGAGTATGTTAGAGCAAGATAGTTATCGATGCTTAGTCGAGTTTAGCGTCATCCGGTGGACGTTTTACTTGGGTTGGTAGATCGGGTGTCATCCGGTGGACATAGATCTATTTCAAGGGTTAAGTATCACGGCTCTATTAGATTTGGCTAATCTAGTGGATTCGTTAAGTTATCATGTGTTGCTTGTGCTTTAAATGCTTTATTTACTGTTACAACACTTTTTGCCCGACTAGATTGATATGAGCTTTGGCCTTAGATCTGTTGGATGATGATCATCTTTATGCATGATTTGCTTACTTTTACCATCGATGGTTGTTTTCGTATGCTTATGTTGGCCAGAGTCTGTCAATCTAGATCGTTACATGCTGTGGGTTCAAGAGTATCTAGGCATAGGCGGTTTTCGAGGGTTGTCTTAAAGCCGCAGGCCTTCAGACCAGCTTTACTTTGACTTGATTAAGCTTAATATGTTTTAGATATATTTTGTTCCTGCTTCATGGACCCCAAATCGGTTATTTAGCCGATACGGTTACACTTTCACGAGTAGTCTGTCTTATAAGGCTGTTCTAATAGCAAAGAGATAGCTTCCGTATTACTGACTTGCCGGAGCTCGGGTCATCCGGTGGATCAAGTGAACGTAAGATTAGTGTACGTGGTGAAAAGAACTGGTTAGACCGCCGGCCTTTTAGACCAGTCTAGTCAGCCTCTTCTCTTTGTCATTAGTGTAGAGTTATGGGTACAGCTACCCTTCTCTGGTAAGGAACCCGGTTCGGTAATTTAGCTGATCAAGTGTATGTTGCTTCACGAGTAATCTACGTTCATAGATCTGTTTTGAGTGATAATGAAATAAGCTTTGCATGCTGATTTATGGGAACTCGGATCATCCGATGGATCAGGTAAACATGATTCGGTATGTTCAGTGAGGAGGATTGGGTAGACCGCAGGCCTTTAGACCAGTCTAGTTGATCCCTTTCTTTATTGCTTAAAGCTAGATTTATTAATGTATTTTACCTTTTATTCAATTCAGTATCAATCAAGCTTATTTTCGGTTATATGTTCATGTTCCTGACAATGCTTTATTATGAATAGCTGATAATTGCCTTGATCTTTAAATTTATATCTGTTTCGGCTATTTGATTTGTTCATGCTATGACTATTATAAACTGCCGAACTCAGCGTTTATCGAGGACATTGTTTCGGGAATCAGCTCTCTAGCTGGTTGCTGTCTAATCTGGCTGCTTGAGCCATATATTTGGAACTGTCTGTACTCACCCGGCACGTCCCACTTGCAATTACTGATCGTTGTTCTGTCCTTGTCAATTTTCAGGTCAAATTGACTGGCACGCCAGGAGGCGAACTGACCAGCTGCCGCTTCCTCAAGCCAAGGCTCTTCGGCTTGCAGTGTGTTGGGTAGTGAACCACTTTTCGCGCCAACACACTTTTTGGCACGTCCGGTGGGACCCAATCGCCTGATTCATCGCAATGGGGTCAAAGTACGACAACGAAGCCATCCTAGATGTGAAGATGGACGAATTGTCTGAAGAAGACCAGAAAATCATCACTGATGCCATAAAAGAGTTTGAAAAGAAGTGTCTTCTCTGCTTCACAAAGACTAGAGGCAGGGATGCCAAGATCATTCAGAAGACAGATTTGCCAACAGTCTTGCTAGATGGACATGTTCCCAAAGCTACCATAGAAGACAAGGAAGTCTTTGAAGAAATCATGTACAAGATTTTAGCTGAAACCGTTCATAATCACATTTCGGCTTTCTTGAAGACTTTCTGGAACATCATGGCTGCGTTCTATGGTCCAGAAAACATTCCACAATTCGGGAAACCTGAAGCTCATGTTTACTTTGATGTGCCACCAAAGATTACAACAAATGCTGAGGCTAGTGGACCTGGATCCAGAGGTCCTGAAGGCAATACTTCTACTATTGGTGCTGGAAACGCTCAAAATAATACTACAAACAAAGGGAATTATGTTCATCAAAGTGCAATTCATACTGGAGCTCTTAACCCAGAAGAGCAGCAGCCGCCTACTGGAAATTACTATGGAAATTATCATGGTATGAGTGGAAGGATTCCAGGGTCGGCTCAAAAAATATCTGGTTCAGCTACAAGACTCGCAAGAGATGAGATTCCAGGTGGCTACCATCACGCCATCAATTACAGAAAATATGCTGGCGTGCCACGTCCGGGATATGAGTACGGATATACACAAGCTCCATAGTCTGAAGCTGATGAAGTGGTGCAAAAGATGGCCGAGTTGATGAAGAATCAGTTCGGTTTGAAGATGAAGAATTCTTACTCCTACAGACATCCGTATCCGGAATGGTACAACAGAGTGATCATGACTTCGGGAGTAAGACTGCCAGAATTTTCCAAGTTTACTGGCCAAGATGATGTTACTACTGTTGAACATATCAGTCGCTATTTGGCTCAGTTTGGAGAAGCATCTGCCGAAGAACCTCTGAGAGTTCAGTGCTTTCCAATGTCTCTCTCAGGACCAGCTTTCACTTGGTGGACGTCATTGCCGCCTGGATCCATTGAGAGGTGGTCAGATTTGGAGAGGAAGTTTCACTCATATTTCTTTACTGGAACAAATGAGAAGACTCTCGTCGATTTGACCAATTTAAAGCAGAGGTTCAATGAATCAGCAATTGATTTCCTCAAGAGGTTCAGGGAGACTAGGAACCTTTGCTTCTCGCTCAATATTCCAGATGATCAGTTGCCTGGGCTAGCCATTGCAGGGATGTTGCCTGTTGTTCGGGAAAAGCTGCTGGGACAACAGTTTGATGATCTTGGTCAGTTAGGCCAGAGGTTGGGCCTGATGAGTAATCAGTTCCAGCATATGAGGAGAGAACCTCGCTTCCAGAAGGATAATGCTTTCACTGATGCATATCGTCAGTTCCTTGCTGAACCTGGGGCAGACGAAGAAGAGGAAGAACAAGATTATGATGAGATGGTTGCTTTCACACTGCCAATGGACTGGAGTAAGAAGAAATCCTTAGAAGTCCCAGATTTCTGGAAGGGGGAAAAGGGCCAAGATCGTTATGATTTCAATGTCAGTAAGACAGACTTTTTGCTTCACTGGTGAAGGAAGGAATCATCAAACTACCGACAGATCATCCTATGCAGGCTAAAGGGGCAGTCAGGCCCAAGACGTATTGTGGTTACCATGATACAACGACTCATAACCTTAGCGAGTGCCGAGCATTCAAACAAGAGGTCCAGAAAGCTATTCAGTCAGGACAACTTGTGTTCGGTAGTAAAAAGATGGGTGTCGAAACAAATCCTTTCCCCATGAACATGGCAGATGGTTTTTTCCCAAAGGGTAAGGTACAAGTGTTGACATCTGACAAAGCTAAAGAGACTGGAGCAGTGGACCCAAGGAAACAAATAACTCCCAGGGAATACAAAGATAAAGTCCAGTTCCAGAATAGCCGAACAGAGAGAGGAGAGTCTTTGGGTATCAAAGTTGACTCTTTGGCTGTTTCTAAACCAAGAGTTACATCACGCATCCTGTTGAACAAGTGGCAAAGGCAACAGGAAAAGGAGAAGTATCAGCAGTACCGAGAGCGGGAACACCAATACCATTACGAACAAGAAAAACTTGCTCGAGAACAAGAAGCATCACACTGGAATTGTGCGTTTTTTAGGCACTGCCGGAATGAAGGTCTGAAATTGCCTACCCTTAACAATTGCCCTGAATGCAGTGATCAGTACAGGGGGTACAGGCAAGCTCAAACCAACCGCCGATCTGTCCATGACAGACTTAGAGATCGCTTCTATGAAGTGGATCGGCGCTTAAAAATTAATCTTGACAGGCGAAATGGCAAAAGGGTAGTTGACCAAGACTGGGTTGACTATGAAAACTTTAAAGAAGAAGAGAGGGAGTATGTCTGGCAGAAAGGTCAATGGTGCCCTCTAGGTCTCAGGAAAAGCCAGAAGAGACATGTCCAACGCCTGAGAAACAAAGAACTGCAGTAACAGAAGAAAGGACAGCAGCAGAAGAAACCAAATGAGAAGGTGTGGCAACCCAAGTCAGATGAGGATCAATCCAAGAAAGATGACACAGGCAAAGCTGCCATGGATGTTGGGATGGTTCTCATGCTGCCACCAGAGTTTTTGGCACCTGAAGATCAAGAAGTATACTCAGACTTTGATTTTTCAGAGTTTGAGACAATATCTGCCTCTTTCGTGTTTACTCAGCAGGCCGTGTTCGACAAACCTGAGAAATATCGGTACTTGAAAGCTCCCTACATTAAGGGGTTCGTCAACGGGAGACCAATAGGTAAGATGATGGTTGATGGTGGTGCTGCAGTTAATATCATGCCATATGCAACGTTCAAGAAGCTTGGCAAGACTGATGAAGACCTACTGATTACCGATCTAAGAATGAGGGATTTCAGAGGAAACGTGTCAGAGACCAAAGGAGCTATCAATGTGGAGCTGACCGTGGGATCCAAGACTCTATTGACTACTTTCTTTGTCATCGAAGGAAAAGGGTCGTATAGTTTGCTGCTCGAGAGAGATTGGATCCATGCCAACTGTTGCATTCCTTCGACCATGAATCAAATTCTTATCTAGTGGCACGAAGACAAGGTTGAAGTTGTTAAGGCCGATACGTCTGTTAGCGTTGCTGCAGTCAATCAAGCCTATTGAGAGTTTGATGAACTAGAATGCTTTTCTGGAAGAGATTTTAGTGAAGACCCGATCATGATCAATGAAGAGGGTCAACAGCCGATCCGAGAGGTCGCCTCTTTTAGCAATTTTTAGATTATCAATTAAATGTTAATAGCCGATTTTCAGATGAGTCAAGCTTTAATAGCCGATACTTGTAAATGTCGTCTTTAGAACAAAAAATTCCGAAAAAGGAAATAGCTGATACGACATGTATCGCCTTTAGAGAAAAACACAAAAAACATTCAAAGAAGTTTTTTCATTCATTCATTGCCAAGACATGGTTCGAGATATGCTTACATCACAAAAGAAACTGCTTGGCTAAAGGACTACAGAAGAGATTGTCTGACAGCAGGGTTACTACTGGACCTAAGATAACTAATCCTAAACAGCTCTCCTGATGGATAGGGTTTCCAATCCGTCTAGGCCGGGCGCCGCGTGTGTCGCCAAACATTGATCTGCCGGTGGAGGCCATGGCGGGTCGTGGTGATGCTGTGCAGCCGCAGAACACGGCACCTGCTGGTCAGAACGTGGCTCCTGCTGCTCCTATCCCTGGACGTGGTGCGGCTGCTGGACGCGGTGGCGCACCGGGCCGTGGAGGTCGCGCCGGCTATGGGGCTGG
>CBMN011752740.1:0-10192 GCA_000582825.1 Hordeum pubiflorum
AGTTTGCTTTCAAAAAAAAAAAAAAACTCTCATTGCTAACCTCCGTCAATTCCTCACTTGATTTTGGAAATAAAATCATGCAAATTTCGTTTGAGTAGGCCAATGCAAAAGGAGTTAAAATCAACAGCGATGAGTCAATCCCATACAACTCGCCCCAAATTCACCGGTCACATGCGTCAATCCCATACAACTCGCCCCAAATTCACCGGTCACATGCCGGGAGCGCATCGGGGAGCATAACTGGAACCGTCTTTGCATTGCAGCTAAGAAATTGCTTCGGCCTCCTCGGCGCCAAAGAGAATTAGCCAACACATGAAAACAGCAATAACATTCACTAACGTTGATTATCTCCAACTAGGTGTGGCAGACATTGAGTTGAAGTGTTCCCCTGTTTTATTCGGTTCGTTCATGACTGAGACTGACAGGTTACAAGAACATGACGATTTCATAGCTAGCATCCGCAAAGCATTTTCTTGGCACTTGGATTATAAGCAGTCTCAGACGAGACTGCACTCAGCACACATAATCAACTACAGTACTCAATTGAGCAGGGCGTCGATCTTGTCCCCGACATTGGCCTCGTCGTCCTCGAGGCGGCCCGCGGCGGCGCCCTTGTCCCACCGCAGCAGCGTCGGCACGCCCTTGAGCGCGAACCGCGGGTCCACCCTCCACGGGTGGGCCGGGTCCCTCCACGTGGGCTTGTCGCCGACGAACGCGCGCAGGAGCACCACGTCCTTGCCCAGCGACTCCAGCTTCTCGTAGATCACCGGCTCCGCCACGTTGCAGTCTGCACGCCGCGGCCCAAATCCGCTTTGGATCAGTCAGCAGGGGTTGGGTTCAATAACTTGATACTACTAGTACTGGGGAAGGGGACAGATGGGTTACCGGGGCACCAGGTGAGGGAGGAGGAGGGCTCGCGGTCGGCGAGGAAGAGCAGCAGCTTCAGCTTGCCGCCTTCGTCGCCGGCGAAGAGCCTCTCGAAGTGGCCGTCGAAGTCGGCCACCGTCGCGTCCACCTTCTCCACCGTCATCTCAGCAGCGACAGGCGAGAGCAGATTGGGAGCTTGGAGGGGAAGAGAAGATGGGATTGCTGGGGAGTCCGAGGAAAGAAGACGGCCGACTCTTTATTACCCGTGCTCTACGGGATGGCGTGCCCTCAATATTTATTTCTTCGGATTCTCCTCTGTCTCTGTCTCACTGACGGGTAGGACCCACACCTCGGCCCCGCGTGCCGTCTACGCGAACCGGAATCTGATCCCCCGGCCGGCCCAGCAACAGCCCAGAAGAGATCCAAGACCACTAATCTGGCCCACTAGTTTTTTTTTGAGATGTGGCCCACTAGTTTCCCCTAAGCGAAAGTCTGCAACGCTGCAAATCAGACTCGCTCCCCTAAAAAAAAATCAGGCTCGCAGTCCATACATTCGTCCCCATCTTCCCGTGAAGCTCCGGCCGGCGTCCCACCCCCTTCGCCGCCGTCGATCCGCGGACCCGGTGGCCATCATGCGCGACCCGGCGGAGATCCGCAGCCTCCCCATCGACATCGCCTTCGCCCGCCTGCAGGAGTGGCTGGTCGACCGCAAGCGGGTGCCGCAGGACTGGAGGAAGCGCCTCGCCGCCATCCGCGCCCGCCTCGCCGCCGCCTTCTCCTCCCTCCCGCGGGACCTCCACCCCTACCTCCAAACCCTCGAGCTCGAAGGTAACTCCTCTCAGGCTTGGCTCTCGGTTCAGTTGCGCAGCGTCTGTAAAAGTTTTGGCAAAACCCTCGCCTAGTCACTTTTACGAGCGTCCTTAGTTCCGCTTCCGCAGTCCACTATTCTGTATGCGTGGAATCTAATTCTATACTTGTGTTCTTCTTTCGTCCGGTAGAAATTGGGTACCTTGAAGCCAAGAAGATATACAGCATACTCCTGGAATCCAACACGGATAGCAGGAACATTTTTGGCCGCCTGACAGGCTCCGCGGTACGCTTTACTAGTTTGTTGTTTAGATAAATGTACCTGCGAGTGTGGGCATTGACATATGTTTGGATGCAAATGTGATGTTTAGGGCGAATGGGAGTCGATCGTTAAAGCTTATGAGAAGGACCATGTTTTCCTTGGGGAGGCAGCTCAGATCATGGTCCAGAATGTGAACTATGACATGTACTAAGTCTAATCCTTGATCTTTCATTTGGGCTATAGTTGTGCTTAACCTAGCATCTTTGTGTGTAATTTTAATCCGTTCTTTGCCTACCTCAAAGACCATATCAGAGGAAACAGATGCAGAAGACTCAGCAGCAGCTAGCAGAACTAGACCGCAGGGAGGCTGACATTAAGCGACTTGCTGCTCTTTCAGCAACTAGGTATGCTGAAGCTTGCCAGGAGCTTGGTTTGCAGGTTAGCTTCTCTCTCTGAGAGACACTCTTTTTGGTTTATGGGTGTTGATTATGTTTCTTATTGTGTTATATTGATGTGCTGCTTGCTTTGAATTTCATCTGTAGGGAATAGATGTGCGGCAAGAACTGATAGAGTCTGCAAAAACACTTCCATCAACATTTAGCAAAATCTTGGAAGTTCTGAACAGTGATACTGTCTCACAGGCCATGGAGCACTATACAACTTTTGTTAGGGACTGCCATACAGAGGATAAGGTATAGCCAGTACTACGAGGAACATAACATATTGGTTCTGGAAATTGCTATACAGCTCCTGTGAATTTTAACCCTGTGTTTATTGATTTATTAGGAGAAGTACAAGTCTGTGGTACACAATCTGAAACAGTTGCAAGCTAATCCTCCTTCACTGCATGTCTCAGTATGTAAAGAGGTGCAGAATTCACTTGGAGATACATCAAAAGCTCATGGGTCTTATATGGACGGAGGAGAACCCATCGACTCTAATGTTCCTGCAGATGATATTGATTGGGACATTTCAGTGGATAATAATGGTATTGGCTGGGACATTGGTGCGGTGGAACAACCTGTGGAAGAATCTGGCAATGGTTTCGGGTCTTACGAAATTATTGATGCCAATATAGAGTTGGCAGGCTCTGAAAATTACGGTATTGGTGCTTCAGCCTATCCATCTGCAGACAAAGAAGGCCTTACGTGTGATACATCCGAGAATCAGATTTGCTGGGACATCTCCACTCATAATCCCGAAGAAAGTGCTGCAATTGAGAATGCTCCAACTGAATCAGGACAATATGAATATTTGACTGAAGAAAGAAGTCAGTTGCTGGAGAAGGAATATAGAAATAATATTCTGGATGATTTACTTGAGGTATTTTGACATATTTAATGCCCCCTTCTTGATCTTATAATTGCAAATACTTTAGAGGCATAATTACAACAATTATCAATGCTAAGGTCTTATGGTTTTTGTATCAGAGGTCTCTCTTCAAGTAATCATAATGATAGTTTTGTTATTGCACCTGTACACGGCTGCTTTACCAACCTGTCCCTCTTTTGTAATAAGCAAAATACCAATATTTTAGCTTCTTTTAGTCTGCGGTTAGCTCATGAGTTTATGACACTTGAAACAGGTGAAATCATTTTTGACCCTACGCTTAGCGGAGATGAGAAATGCCGATACATCATCTCTACAGCATCAGGTCCAAGCCGTCTCACCTTTCGTTCTCCAACAGTATGCTCCTGATCGTTTGGAGAATATGCTTTTAGAGGTTTCCTCAGCAATCTCTCTGCTCACTAACCAGAAAACTCTTGACCTTATAATGATCCTCAACTCTAAAAGGTAAGAAGGTTTATTCTGGAAGTTCATGCTCTTGCTTATCCTAAGTACTCCCTCCGTTCCAAAGTAATTGAAGTTCTAGGTTTGTCCTAAGTCAAATTTAAACAAGTTTGACCAAGTCTATAGAAAAATATATTAACATCTAGAACATCAAATCAGTATCATGAGATTCTTTATCAAATATATTCATACTATATGTAATTGCTATTGTAGATCTTAACACATTTTTCTATAAAGTTGGTCAAACTTGAACAAATTTGACTTAGGACAAACCTAGAACTTCAATTATCTTGGAACAGAGTACCTGAAATAATGATACCGACTTGTCCTTCTCATAGCATCGTCTTGAAGATTTCATTTAACACAGCAGTTTTCCCTCGCAAATACATATTCCTTCTAATATTTCTTTAAATGAACATTGCTTCCTTTCCTGTCCCAAGATTTTTGGACAGGTTGGTGTCAACCTTAGAAGAAAAGAAACATCATGAGGTGAAGCTGCGAGAAGGCTTAGGTGATTTGTCAGTGAAGCGCATGGAGCTGCAAAATGCACTATCATCATCCTGGCCTAAGCAAGTAAGTGATAATATATTTTTCTATCATTGCGTTTGATTACATGTATGTTCTTGTTCTCAGTGGACCGCGCTTACATGACTCGTGATCTTTGATTACCCTAAAAGCTGTCATCCAAAGTGGTGTTATGAACAACTGCATTCTTACTTTTAATTTAAATTTTCTCAAGGACTAGTTTTTGGTCCATAATGGGCCCATGAATCCAAACACTATTGCTTTCCTTATGTACCCTGAAGAAACTGTGTGATTTTCTTGTGCTTTCTGTAGTCAATTTGTATGTTGACAATTTTACTTTTCTAATGTTAGGAGGCAGCGATTACAAAAACAAGGGAACTAAAGAAGCTCTGTGAGGAAACACTTTCATCTATGTTTGATAGCAGGCCAGTGCATATAATTGGAGAGATTAATAATTTACTGAGTTCAAGTGTTAGTCAATTAGCTGGATGATTGATTGACTGTACCTTCGTCCCTGAACCAAAATAAATGATATGTAAAGCAGGTTGATTATCTTACAGTATGTACTTTTCCAACCTATGTGGTCCTTGTTCTTGCGATGTTTTTGCTGCCATGAATCTTCTTAAACTACGAACGTATGGCTTTAATTTCATGTGGAATGTCGGACTCAGCCTTATGAAGATGCTCTACACTCTACATTATAAGCCACTAGAAACACAAAATGAGTGCAGTATAGAATGCAGTGAAAATGAATGGCGAAGAAAGTCATGTGGTTTCAGAATGTTCAATTTTATTGATGATTTCAATCAAGTTCCTGAAAATTCTTAGCTGGCATTTGATCGCTCACCTAACGTAAGTATTCGTCTGACCTAACTAGCAAATGATAAGGCCTGTTTGGTTTTTAGAACCTTGATTTCAGTTCTGTAAATTGTTTCTATGTGTTATGCTGTGATTTATCTGAAGCAACTGGAACATCTATTGCTTGCTTAGTGCTTACAAATGCCATGTTTTTATTCCAACAAGGCAACAAGCAAATTTTTAAGTTAGTAAGCGAAGAAGACATACTACATCTGTTATCCCTTACTGATGTTACATTGGAAACACTAGCATGTTCCGTAAATTACATTCATGTTACCGGTACTACATTATATACAAGTGAGCCACTCGAGTATTAGACTATTAGCTGTCATGATAGAATGTATCAATTACCCTGACACTGTTACCACATAAAAACGTTGGACTTCAACAATGCAAATTTTAGTGATGAAGAAACTTCTGAAACCATTGGCTGGATTGCTTTGGATATCGTTTCAGACCATCCTTGTAGTTGATGTAGTTAAGACCGAACCGAACACTATAACCATCAATCCACTCGAAATTATCAAATAGCGACCATGCAAAGTATCCTCGTATGTCAACTCCTTTCCTGTCAGTCATGTAGATACTTTATTTTTTTGACATAAATCGAGTAAAAGAATTGTGATATTAGTTGTTAATGAATCCAGTTATCTACATCCAGTCAACCATCAAACTTACCTTAGGGCTCTTTGAACATAGAATATGTGTTGCTGGTAGAATTCTATTCTGTTATTGTCAATTAAGGCTTCTTGAAGAGGTAAGTTTTCGTTGTTAATTTCATCGACACCTGCAATAGGAGTGTTTCTTCAAGTTAGCAGTGGGGCAAATTGTTATTGTTTGCAGTTATGCTGTTTTACCATTTTCTGTGATGTAGATAGTAGGGTTGTTGTATGTCTTCTTGGTATATAGCAAGAGTTCTTCTATTCCTCTTGGATAGATGTAGAGCCAAGAAGAGCCAGCCTGGGAACAAATATATTTCAGTTAATTATAGTTAGACCGGGTTGCAAATGTCCAAACATGAAATGAGATGATATGTCTGAGCAAGCCATACCTTTGGGCCAATGTATGTTCCATTTCTTTCCACTGTTGTTGCATGCAGAGAAAACTATTAGCACACCTAATATATTCAAATGCAAAACAAAGATCAGATAACTTACATACCTCTTTGATCAGTTCGTGAATCAGTATTGTAGCTCTCTTTACTATTGCTATTGTGTTTGGTATTCTGAGCATATCTTGCGGAATAGTAATTGAGGCCAATGAAATCAAATGATCCCTTTACAGCTCTTGCCTGCTCTTTTGTGAATTTCGGTAATCTGTTACCAACTAGTGTTTCCATGCTGAGTGGATAGTGTCCCTTGGTTAAGGGATCCATGAACCTGTTCAATTTGTTGTTGAGCTAACTGAATAGGAAAGTTGCAATAATTTGCCAATTCCAGTGGCTTGAAAGTTGAAACTTCATGGATGAACCTGAACCACGTGTTGGATATATTGGACTCACCATCCATACATGAAGTCCAATGCACGCCTGGTAGCATCCTTGTCTTCTTTGGAATTTGAGTAGGGAATTATCCAATTACTAACTATTGTAATGCTGATTTTCCCTTTTTGCTCTATCTGTGTGATTGATGATTAATTGATTAATCACTATAAAACAAGAAGCTGGCAAAATGTATGGATGTCTAGTAGTAAAAGATGTTTAAACTTTCCTTCTTCCTATTAGGAGATACCATTGTAGTGTGTATGGTCAATATTTAACAAGAAGATCTGTGGCAACTGGCTGTTCTGTATATATCAAAAGCTGCCAGGTTTTATTTCTGAGAGTAGATTGTGTATGCTAATACTGTAGGTACTGTTAACATGCTAGAATGCATTCTATTCTACTTACCATAGCTCTTCATCTGCGTTTTGTTACTGAAAATAACCACAATTAAGAAATCTAAGTCGTACCTGGTATTTGTCTCTGTACACTTGGACTGCTGCTGCATGAGCCAGAAGTTGATTATGAGCTACTATGTAAGGTTCCGTTCCCGAGTCTCCCATGCTACAACCTGGCTTTGCCGAAGACGAGCATCTACCAGGTGCGTATGTACCACTAGAATAGCCACCAATACTGAAACTCCAAGGCTCGTTGAATGTTATCCAGTACTTTACCCTGTCACCAAACTCCCTGAAGCAGATGCTGGCATAGTCCTTGAAATCTTCCCTGATAATGTTGGCACAGATTGAATAAGTTCATTTTTTTTCCTTTTTCTTACAATATCATCTTGTTTCTTGTTGTTGACCAGAGCAATGAGTTTGGATCCATGACCAAACAGTCATGAGCTGATAGGTCATGTTTTACTTACACAATAAGCTGGCTTAAGAAGCCACCGTACTGCTGTTCTAATACTTGTGGGGAGTCCCAGTGAAAAAGGGTCACGAATGGTTCAATACCTGCATTGTTGGTTAGACATTAGGATGCAAACAGATGGTAATACCAGAAACCAGATAACTTCTACCTTCCGAAATGAGTTTATCGATGAGATTGTTGTAGTAATTGATTCCTTCCATGTTGACCCCTCCACTCAATTTCCCACCTGTACCCATGGAACCATTGCATGAGCTAGTTGATTGTGATCAATATCTGTTTCTTGTTAATCTAGATCAATTCTCAGTTTTAGCTCATTTTAGCTGTAATAATTAGTGGGAAAGGTTTGCAAGTTTTAGCTGTAATAATTAGTGGTTAGCTGGGCTTTGTTCAAAACATGTGGGATTAGTTGCACTTCACATCTGGAGTGTATTTAAATATAGGGTCATCAAGATTCTTTTACCATTAGCCAAGGATATATGCCCTACATGTACAAGAAAACTGTAAAAGGTTCTGAGAATCACTTACTAGGCAGAATTCGTGACCAAGAAAGAGAAAATCTATAGGCATTAAAGCCCAAATCCTTCATGATGTTGACATCGTCCTACACAAGGTGAATGGCATCATTGAGGTGAATATATTTTAGTGGTCACTAGTTAGCATTATCAGTATAAGCACTACCTTGTACCGGTGGTAGGAGTCTATTGCTACATCTCCATTGCTTCCATTTGCGATCTTTTCTGAATTTAGAAATTAGAGGAACTTTTACAAATCACCATAGCTGGTCTGAAACTCTGAACATGAATGAATTGACATTGAGATTACGGAACCACTTCGTTCATGCATAGATAAACAGTCTTGAGTTATGGAGCAGATGCTAACGGTGAGACATTAGTCGGATATGATGTTAGGCGCTAAGTTCAAAATGCTTGCCGGCAGCACTAAGCTTAGCATTCAGTACAAAATTAATAAGTTATTTTAAATCAGTTAATGTATATCGTTTTTGGTGTAAATGATATTTTTTAGGTCCTTAACACCTACATGTGGTGCTAGGAGATATGGTAAATGAAGCTTAAAGATGTAATTGGAGATAGAAAACTGATGTGTCTATCTTAGCGTCAAAGTATGGCTGCTAAGGACGCGGATGCTCTTAGGGGCACAACAGTGAGCCAAAGCCAAAAAATAAAGTTTTTTGTTTGTTGCTATTTTCACATGACGTAACTGAAGTATAGCGCAAGAAGAGTGATTGTTTAAACCATTAGGCATTCAAATGGTGTTTTTCCCTATGCACTTACTTTTGCTTTTGCTCTGCTTGTTGGTAGGTGCTTATGAACATTAGTGCCCCTTTACAAGCTATGAGCCTATGACCTTTCTGAATAATGAATTACCTCCTCACAGATCAGTTGACCAGGTGGCTGAAGACCACTTTTAAGTCCTAACTAGATGTGCTTTTTGCATGAAGAGTACTTTCAAATCCTATAAATCAGGCCTGCATGTTATATCAATGTTTTTTTCCATTTAAGGTTATATTCACATGTTATGCTCAAGAAAACACTTAACTAGTACTCCCTTTGTCTTTAGTGATCTAAAAGGTCTTATATTAGCTTACAGAGGGAGTATTATTTAGTGAAGTGGACCGGACCCGCTAAAAAAGTGGCATTATCCTATGCTAGTAGAAGACCACTAGATTATATTTGCTTGTGCATTCGAATGCTTGCTTGTTTGGAAGTGTCCTTGATAGTGTCAAAAATGTCTGAGATTTACTCTTTGTGTGTGGGAAATTTCAAGTGGTTAACCTCTCAGTTTTTTGCTGAGTTATTGTTCAGCTGTTCATAGTTAGTTGTCTTTGGAACTGGGACGAGGGGTTAGAAGCTCTTCATTTTTGTGTGCTGCTAGGCTACGCCCAGGAGGCAAGCTGTGACGTTCACTTTTACAAATTACCAGCCATCTCATGTCATGTACCCTGGTTAGTGTGACGTTTACTTTTGTAAACTACCAGGCATCTTGTAAGTAGTCGCAATGATACGTAAGAAAATGGTATAATAGGAATGCACTAGCCTGTTTATGACAAATTAAGGACAGTTAAAATAACAAGGACGAAGCGCTGTGTGATCTTGTGCATGAGCAGAAACAAGGACCTGGGTGATGGTGAGTGAAGGCGTCCCAGATGCTGGGTCCTCTGCCGCCTTCCCTCACAGCACCTTCGTACTGCACCAGCGTCGCACAAGGCGCATCAGAGCTTCCAACTCCTTCCTTCCAGTAATCAGCAGATTGTTCTAGAACTTACCTGGTACGCCGAAGAGGCCGTGCCGAAGAGGAAGTCCTTGGGGAACTGACTCCTCGTGATCTTGCCTGGGTTCGCGTCGGCCTGCGCCGCGGCCGCCGCCGCCGACAAGGAAAGCAATATCATGAGCAGCAGGGACATGGCTGTGCGTGCTCCTCCAGTTTCTTTCTCTCCGTGGGCTAATGTGCTCACCGGGGCTGGTTTATATGTAGTGTGTCTGTTTCCGGAGGGAGAGCAACTGGGAGGTGGAAGAAGCGGAAATCATTGTGCCCGGCTGCTTTATAAGCCGCGCCAGTGTTGCCAACGAGCGAGCAGTCACCACTCACCAGCGAGATCTTTGCCGCACTATGTCGCCGATGGAGCGCATAAGAGCATCTACAGTCGGACCTAGCAAATCTGACCCCTTAAACGCCCGCGGCGTGTCCGTTTTGAGCCCCTATAATTTGGT
>CBMN011752747.1:0-10938 GCA_000582825.1 Hordeum pubiflorum
GTCTTGTCTGAAGTCCTCTACTCCTCTACGACACCTGTCCCCCAAGGAGCGTCTTCGCGAGGCAAAGCGTGAGGAGCTTGGGCTCATCTCCAAGGAACGGCAACGTGAGCTTGATATGGCCAAGGCTAAAGCTAAAGCCAAGTCCAAGGGTGCCAGTGGAGGTGATGATGACCGTGTTCTGATGGGTCCACCAGGCCTTGACTATATCAGTCTTGGTCTTGTAGATGAGGAGGCTATCCCTGAGTATGAGCTCACAGTCGAAGATGGCCAGCGTCTTGCCAAAGAATACAGCCGTGTGCTAATGCGACGGCACCGTGCACGTCAAACTGCAGAGTCGACTCTCTTGAGGCTCAAGAAGGAGGCCATTGCTGCGATCCCGGAGAAGCTGCGAGCTGCTGCTATGGTTCCTGACATGACGCCATTCCCTGCAAACCGCTACATGGCAACGCTCACGCCACCAATTGAAGGGTATATTGAAAAGGTGCGAGATGCTGCCAAGAAGTATTCTGTGAAGGAGAAACTTCGCTGAGTTCATTTGATTCAACAAGGGAGGAAAGAGTCTTCTCCGTATAAGAAGCTGAGAGTTCAGACGCTTTCTTATTCTCCATTAATTCTTGGCCTGTCTAGGTCTGATGACTACTTTGTGCTGTTTTGGCCTGTGATAATCAGATTCTGGTAATAAGCCGTCACATTTTTTTTTTTTTGCAATACCCTGCCTTGTTATTCTGACTGAACTTTTCTACTTCAGTTTTGCTATGTACTAGTGCATTTTGATATCATCTTGAACTGAAATGATGAGTATCCTGCCAAGGTTACTACAAAAATGGTTTTTAAGTCATAATAATAGGTGTTATTGCTTTCCCCTGTTTATGTAAAACATATGTTAATTGCTTCAGGTTTGAGTTGTTGCATCAGTCTGTTAAGTAACCATCTTTTTCAGTAAACTGCACTCAAACAGTGGCCGCTTGAGACATGGTACATGAAACTAAAAAAACTATGTTAACTGATCCTCACTTCCTTGTTTTTGTTGTTTCTTTACCTCCTTTCATGTTTTCATGTGCCCTGAATGATGATTTCTTGTACGGTCTGATTATCAAAAGAAGTACCAGCTTTTTTGTTTCATGTATCTATGAGAAAATTCAGATTGCTACCAGAGAAAAATCTAATGTCATGTCATGTTTTATTTTCTCGAACTTCTGAGAGTTGGGAGTGTGCTTTTCTTGTGTGCAAATGGAAGTCCTAGATAGATATATTTTCTTTCTCTTTTCTAAGGTAAAAGGCCAAGATAGATTTGGCCCTGTTCAGGTCATCTCTCCCCTGAACCATACAGACTCTGAATTTCTTGTGCACTGCAGAATCTGAATTTCTGCTCTCAAGTTTTTTTTTTGACATTTCGCTCTGCTTAGAAATTATCTTGATGGTGTACTGTCTTGTTAGCCTGATGTGATGTATTGTAGTTCTATTTTTGTTGCTTTGTGTTTGACAGCAATAGTAACTTCTGTTAGATGGTGCCCTCGATCAAATTATTTCCTTGCTTCCTGTTTGACAATTCTAGCTGTTAATGTAGTTGGTAGATCAGTGTTAGAGGAGAACAATAACAACTTGTGATTTATTTTTTGCCTCAGTGCAAGATAATCTCATGTTCATTTCCAATTTATACGGAAAAAAAACTTGAACTTGGATATTACTATTAGTCTTTTCCGTGCTATCTGGTTATTTCAAATAAAACTGCCCGTATAACTTGGAAGTTATGATGCTTTTGTGTTGATGATTGATGGGAGCTTGTGTTTCCTTATATTGTTGTTTTATTTTTTGATTGTTTTTTTAGGATTTATGAGTAAATTTGAAAATGGATATTACTGATTTAACTTGTAAGACCCTCCCATGTTATTCAGGATTAACTTTTCTGCTTCAGTTTTGCTGTGTACTAGTACATCCTGATGTCATGTTGAGCTTAAAGCAGGAAAGTATTTCCCTTGAAATGATGCTTGTACTGAAAGTATGCTGCAAGGGTTACTAGGCAAATGGCTTCAAGTCATGATAATACTTGTTATTGATTTCCCCTATTTACACAAATACTCTCTCCGTTCCTAAATATTTGTCTTTTTAAAGATTCAACTACGGACTACATACGAAGCAAAATGAATAAATCTACACTATAAATTATGTCTATATACATCCGTATGTAGTCCGTAGTGAAATCTCTATAAAGATAAATATTTAGGAACGGAGGGAGTAGTATGCTAATTGTCTGTTAAGTAAATATCTTGTTCATTAAACTGCACTGAACATGCCAAATAGCTGCATGGAACTGAAAGAACTATGGAGTAAATTGCATGCTTCATCCTTGTACTCGCTGGCTTGTAACATAACCATCCCCATACTTGCAAAATGCTCCAATACAGTCCCGAGACTTGCTACTACGTAACGCGTACGGTCCTGTGTACGTTTTGTGATGGACCATCGATTGATCCCGAAAACTACGTCGCGTGTGTTCTTTCCCGAGAACTATGTAGCCTGCGGCGGCTGAGGGTTTTGATCGGTGGCGGAGATTGCGGCCATGGGGTCAGCCGGAGCGGCGGATCTCCGGGGGCAGGCCAAGGCGTTGGCATCTACCGCTGTGAGCGGCGTCGATGGCGCCCATACAGCGACAGGAGAAGGGGGCCGTCCCAGCGTACGGTATATTGATAATTTGCAAAAAAGGATGTGTAATCTTGCTGATGGCTTAATGAACTCGATCTTGCAGAAACTTCTGCACTCTAATAGATGCACCTGATTTACCCATCTCAACCTCGAGCGCCTCTTGAATACAGTTATCTTTAATCCACTCTTTCTTGGAACCCATTGGTCTCTCTGAATTTGTATGCTCTTTCCATTACCTACTCTCCAAATGAGGCCCTTTCTCAGCAGCTCCAGTCCATGTTCAATGCCCCTCCACGCTTGAGATGCGTCTGATGCAAACACAGTGTCTAGGAGTTCACCTCTCGGGTACTATTTTGATTTTAGGACTCTTGCACAGAGGCTAGGCTATCGGGATTTTTGATAAGGCGCCATCCTTGCCTTGCCAATAGAGCCTGATTGAAGATTTGCATGTCTCGAAATCCAATCCCCCCTGCTCGCTTTGGTCTGGCCATTTGGTCCCAAGCCATCCAATGCACCTTTCTCTTCTCTCCATCCTCCCCCCACCAAAACTCCCTGATCAGCCGTTCGTACTTGTCACAAAAGCCCACAGAAAATTTAAACACCCCCATCGCGAAGGTGGGTAAGGCTTGCACGATCGCTTTGACATTTACCTCCTTGGCTGCAAAAGACATGTGCCTCCCGGACCAGTCATTACATCTCTTGCGGAACCTGTCCATGATGGGCTGGAAGTGTTTGTATTTCATTCTTCCGTCCGGGGTTGGGAGCCCCAAATATTTGCTCTGGAACGTGGACGTCTCACATGCAAGAATGTCCTTGGTTTCCTCTTGAACTTCAGTTGGACAGTGTTCACTAAATAAAATTGAGCATTTGCTACTACTCAAAAGTTGCCCTGTACACTTCTGGAACAGAGTAAGTGCCTTCTTCACCGCCCTGGCTTGGTCACACAAGGCCTTAAAGAAAACCAAACTAGCATCCGTGAATAATAAGTTTGAGATCCTCGGGCTGTTGCGTGCCACTTTCACCGGCGAAATATTTCCTCCACGAACCTCCCTGTTAAAGATAGAAGCGAGGCCATCAGCAACAAAGAGAAACAAATATGGGCTTAGTGGGTCGCCTTGTCGGAGTCCCCTTGATGGATAAAAGGCTTCCAGCGCTTCTCCATTTAACTTCAGTGAAAACCAGACAGATTTCACACATTTCATTATCCAGTTTATCCACACTGCACTGAACCCCATTTTCTCCATAGCTCCCTCAAGGAAGACCCAGTCGACTCTATCATATGCCTTGGCAAGGTCTAACTTATACGCACAGTGCGTATCGTGGGGATTTTTACTGTGTTGAATCTTATGAAAACATTCAAACGCAATGATAGCATTATCCGTGATCAGCCTTCCTGGGATAAACGCACTTTGCGTTTCTGAAATTAGTTCATTTAGTAGTGGTCTCAACCGGTTAACCAAACACTTTGAGATAACTTTATAGATTACGTTGCATAGGCTGATCGGCCGACAGTCTTTCAAGCATTGAGGATCCTTTCCCTTGGGTATGAGAACAATGGTTGTATCGTTGATTCCCTCTGGCATGACTCCATCCACAAAAAACCTCTGCACTGCAGCTACCACATCTTTCTTCAAGACATCCCAATTCCGTTGGAAGAAACGGGCGGGGAAGCCATCGGGCCCAGGCGCTTTGAGCGGCCCAATCTGAAAAAGGGCGTCGCTTATTTCTTTCTCCGTGAATTCCTTAGTAAGGCTCCTGTTCATGTCCTCCCCAACTGTCCTCGGCAACATATCTAACAGTTCATACGGTACAACCCCCGTTTCCTTGGTATACAAGCCCCTAAAGAAATCTGTAGCTAATCTGTTCAGAGCCTCTTTTTCCTCAGCCCACTTGCCATCACTATCTTTCAGCTTCTTTATTGCATTCTTTTTCTGTCTCCAAGTCGTTTTCCGGTGAAAAAACTTTGTGTTTTGATTACCTTCTTTGATCCATGTCGCTCGAGACCGTTGCCTCCACATGATCTCCTCCCTGAGAAGTAGTTCATCCAGTTCGGCTCCTGTCTGCTTGATCAGGTCTTCGTTTTCTATATGCCTCGAGTTTTCAGTTAGCCTCTTCAGTTTTTGACGCTTCTTTTTTATGTTCCAGGTGATAGACCCAAAGTCCCTCCTAGACCAGGCCTCCAAGGATTTCTGAACCTCACCAAGTTTTTGTGCCACACTCGCAAGTGTATCTGCAGCTCCTTCCTTACCCCATGCCTCCTTGACAGTTGGTTCCAGGGTATTTACTCTTTCCCACATCATCTCGTATCTGAAACTTTTCTTCCTGTTTATAGGCTGATCTTTGTGCAAAGTGAGCAGCAAAGGGAAATGGTCAGACCTGGAGGTTACAATATGTTGTATCTGACCATGCGGGAACATATCCATCCATTGCACCGACGCCACACCCCTGTCTAATCTCGCTTTCACATTTTTCCTGCCCTTCTGCTTATTATCAAAGGTCCAATCCGGACCTCTATACCCCAGGTCATGTAGGTCACACCACCGCAGAGCTTCCCTAAAATTGAACATGTGATTTTCAGACCGCTTTGTTGCAGAGAAATGTTCTCCCTGCCACATCGTCTCGTTGAAGTCACTAATCATCATCCACAGTTCAGTTGATCCAGGCTTTATTCGTCGGATTAGGTTCCATATATGGTGTCTCTCGTGTGCACGCGCCTCACCATACACAAAGGTACCCCGCCATAACGGCCCATTGGGAGCATCCCAGATATGAACATCAATATAACGCGAACCATACGAGAGCAGTTTTATTTCAACGCTATCGTCCCAAAAGAGGGCGATGCGAGCACCTTTGCCAACCCCATCATGGGTGATACAATTCTTGAGGCCTATCCTATCTCTTATTCTTTTGACGCTCTCTTTACACTGTTGTGTCTCTGAGATGAACACAACAGAGGGGCGATGAGTGTGTACCAGGCACACCAATTCCCGAACGGTACCAGGGTGGCCCAAGCCCCGGCAGTTCCAACTTAAGATCGTCATTCCTCCTGACGGGTGCTATATGTCGCACCCGTCAGTTCCCTGGTAGCCCCTTCACCGGTTGCTTCCATTCCACCAAGCTCTTTCCCAGTACCCTCTCCCTCCTCCTTCTCTGCAGCTTTCTGTTTCTTACTCATATCACTACTCTCAGCCAGCACCCCCTCTACTTCTATCCCATTTACATCATTATTACAACCCGCCCTTTTACCCAGGATTGAGTCCATCTCTCCAGCACTCTTCCTCCCCTTAAACTGATTCATGTACCTCGACTTGGTCTTACCCTTCTGTATGGCCTTCAGTTTCACCCCATGGTCACTAGTTTCACCGCCAGCGCCTTCATTCTGCTTTGCCAATTAGTTGTTTTTCCCTCCCGTACCTGCTGCAGGAGCCCCATCCTCCAGATTTGCTTCAGTCCCTGCGTGCACCCCAGCAGCCGGTGATGCCTTGAACACCACGTCCGGCCCAAAACCTGGTGGGTAGGGCGGGGTCGCAGCATCCAGAATCGTGTTCGTGGTCGGGGTGATGCCGACGTTGTCCCTCGCCATGTCCACGCCTGGTGGCGTCGAAGTCGCATCTGCATCAGCCGTGGCAATTGCTGGTGTAGATGCCACAGCCCGCCGATTGGTGTCCTTGGGTTCCATTACATTTTCCCCAACGCTTGCCCTCTGCGTACCTCCCTAATCTGGTCCGTCGCTAACTCTGAGTTTGCTCACTGCTGCGATTGCCGCTTGTACACCAGGGTCCATAAGGATCTCGTGAGGGATCCTCCTGAGCCTCACCATCTCCTGCGAGCAATTGGTATCTCGTGTACCTTTGCCCTTTCCAATCTTTTCCCACGCCAACTTGGCCGGTGCAGTCCATGTTTCTCCATATACTTCTGATCCAAAGTGAAGGAAACACCTTGCACTGCAAGCATCCGGCGCCACGTACATATCCCCCTTTGTTCTTGCTCATCTTGAAAGGCGAAGCTCTCATGGACCCTGTGTACGTACCTGACTGTTTGGTCATCCACTGGCAACCTACAATCTCTCTCCCCATGGCCTATGTGCCCACAGTACATACAAAACATTGGTGCTCTCTCATACTTGACCTCTAAATCCATCCACTCATCTTGCCCTAGTTCCCTAGAGCTGATCTCACGCAGGAGAGGGGAATTTACATTGTGTTTAACACGTACACGAAGAAATTCAGAGAAAATGTTTCCAAACTTATCAGCATCTACTCTCAACACTTCACCCAAGTCGCCACCAAGTTTCCAGCCGATCTCCTCAGAGAGCATAAGTGGAGGTACATCATAGATCCGAGCCCAGATAGGCATGGTGTTTACCTCCACTTTTGACGCTTTGCCCTGTCCATCAAAGGGAACAATGAGAAAAGCATCCTTACGGTGGGTCCAGGGGCCATTCTCCAGGACATGTCGACGATCTCCCTCGCGCTCGAACTCCCGCATGAAGCGGTTGTTGCGGAGTGGTGTGTAGCTGAGGCGGCCACGCAGGCCCCATTTGCTCTTCAATTCGCCCAACAGTCCCACCGTGATGAAGGGCAGCACAGAGAAGAAGTATCCCACGGCGAGCCACCGTGTTGCCATCGCCGCCCTAGCCTTTGACAGGTCTAGTTCCACCGCAGCCTCGCCACGGTTCTCCATGGGTCCAGGATTCAGGCCCGCCCAGTGGGTGACCGGAGCTGGGGTCTCGCGACCGCCGTGGGAGGGGGAGCCCTTCTCCAGCCTCCGGTCATCGCGTTCGCCCCCGTTGGGGGTGATGATGTCCGGCTTGCTCCCCGCGGCCGCCTTCTTCATCTTGAGATCACCTTTGTTCTCCATGGTCAGGTCGTTGGTTGTTTTTGGTGCGTGAAGAATGCTATCTCCCGTTCCTCCTGGGATTTATACTCCTCCTTTGGCTAACCGATGGCATCAAATCACCCTTTCCTGACCCATGATCCTTGATTGTATGAGGGGGATCGCCCGTTTGGGATAGATTGATACGCAGTATCCTTCCTGCCCTGCTCATGCTTATTTGTTCCACCCAGATCAAATCATGCCTTTCCTCTACTCCCGAATTCCTTTCCTTCTGGTGCAAATTCCCATTAGTTACCTCACCCACGCATATATAGTTCCTTGCACTGATTGCGCGGGGTTGATTGCATCTCCAATCTTTTTTCAAACTGAAACTCCACTGCCCGGAACAAATCCTCTGTTTCCCTATTCATATCTGTAGCAGGTGAATTGTGGATCATGGGGATCAGGTTAGCATCTGATTGCAGAACAATCCCTTTGACAGGGGGATTACGTACCAGGTCACTTTCAGGTTCAAAGCCCCAATCCAAAGCGCCTGCTCTGAGATTCGGCTCATGCTCCTTTCCTTCCAGGGATTTGCGAAAGCGATCCATACCTGCGCGTACTCGCTCCACAATTATGTCGGGGTCGTCCCTACCCGAATCGGCAGATCCTGCGAATCCATCCGCCTTTGATTTCCTCCTGTCCATCAGGGAGTGTACTACAATCCCCATTTTCTTCCGGATCTCCCGAAGACCCAGCGGGTCCCTCTCTCCAAGATCGCGGTGCATCGGGTTGGCACACTCACTCACTGTGCTAGGAGCTCGTGGTAGGACTACGCCGAGCGGCGATCCGGCGTCCGGTCGCCTCAGCGGGGCGCCGGGGCGGGGCGGGCGGCGGGCGGCGGGCTGTACCACCAATCTTGTTGTAATATGTCCACTCGAGTTGCAATTTGTTTCATGAGTATGAAACATGGGAGGAAAGAATGGGATGAGGACCTTGTGCATCAAATGTTTCATGAGTATGACGCAGAGGAGATTTGCAAAATAAAATCCCTACGAGCAACGTGAAGGACTGTGTAGCTTGGCATGGAGAAAAATCGGGCGTCTTCTCTGTTCGTAGTGCATATAAGTTGGGTGCAAACATTAAGTTCCACGGGTACCTAAATGCATCTAGCTCTGGAAATGATACGGACAATAGGAGCATTTGGGATCTCATTTGGAAGGCAAAGGTCCCTGAGAAGATTAGGATATTCGCATGGCGTGTCGCCACAAAAACACTCCCCACAAAGGAAAATAATGGAAGAGAACTTTGGAGGAGGGCTAGATAGCACGGTGTGCACGGACCACCTCCCGGACGACCGGAAGGCAACTGAGTACGACAGCCAGCGGAGGGCACAAATCAAAAAAGGGAAGCAGCACAGTGGGATGTTCATTGACAGTAATAATGAGCACCTTCCCATGCAAATCTTCCAGTGGAACAAACAGTGAGCACCAGGCCAATTGTGGGTGGAAATTGGGAGGCACCACCTGTGGGTACATGGAAAATCAACTCGGACGCGACGTTCCTACACTCCAACGGGGAAGCCGCAGCGGGGATTGTTGTCAGAGATCACCTGGGTGTGATTGCTTTGAGTAGCAGACAACGTTTGAGGGCATCTAGTGACACACAAGAAGCTGAATTGGCGGCGGTCCTGCATGGGCTTGCTACACTTGGCAAATATTTCAATGGGCGAGTGTGGGTGGAATCGGACTGCGTGCCTATTATAAACCTCTTAAACAACAGAGCAAGTAACCAGTCCCCTCGGTTTGGCTTAATCGCTGATGTTTGGGAGCTGGAGAAGAAGTTCAGCGAGGTAACCTTTACTGCAACGAGAAGAACGGGCAACAAACTAGCACATGAGCTTGCTGCCATGGCAAGAAGACAAGGAGATTTCAGTATCTTTGGAAAGTGCCCAGACTCACTCATGAGCCTCTTCTTAGAGGATTGTAATAATGTATCCCCTGTAGGATGAGTGTTCTTGAGCGGTTCCTCAAAAAAAAATAAAAAAAATAGATGTACCTTTGCATCAGTCCGCAGATTTGATTGTTTTAGGTTTTTTTTTTTCCCACATACGCATAGCTTTGATCTTATATGACTTTGCTATTCGCCGGTGATTTTTTGTGTGTGTGCGTTGGTGTTGGCTGTGTGCATCCTAGCTATGCAGAGACCGGATGTATGCTCATTATGTTTGTATCCACTTGATGCTTCATCTTTGAGTTAATAAAATTCACCCTTTGTTGAAAAAATCAGTCCAGCAGGATGGACACAACTCTACTGTCAGACTGTTACTTTTATTTTTTCTGTGTTGGAAATAATTTAAAATTTTGACGTGCATGTGCAGCATGCGGTTTACTCGAGTTGTGTATCAGTGGGTTGAAACAAAGAGTTTTCCAAAGCCACATGTATAAAAAAATCATGTCCCAAATGGCTTGCATTCAAAATGGTGGCGATTTTTTTGATAGGGCCAACAAAGTCAAAGGCATATCCCAAAATGAAATGAACTCATGATTGTAGCGTACAGTACAACTAAATAAAAGAATTTTCCCTAGAAAGTGTATTTATGTGCATAAATATCTTATACTCCTATATGGTGTATGAATATCAACTCATATGAACCACTGAATCTTTCTTATCCAACGGCTCACATTTAATGTCATTAGCTAGAGGACACCGTGGCTACAACTACACCGTTAGATAGACTAACCCACCGGTCCATACAACCGGGATTCGAGGTGACCCCGCCAACGTGGCAGCATGCCCCTCTGAACAGGCTTGTACGCACGAGTGAAAAATGAAAAAAATGACTTTTAAAAAATTAAGCACAAAATGAACCCGGTTTAAAAAGATTTCAAAACTGGCTCATTTTCATGACGCCCGGTTTCGGGGCGTCATGCTAGACAACACGACACCCTGGTCAAGGACCCATGCGGTCAGTGCTGACTGCCACGTCGGACATGCCTGGGACGCATGACGCCCTGGACCATGGAGCCATGCGTAGTAGCACGGCGGCTTGGCCTAGAGCGCCATGCCGCTTAGATTTACAAAACGGCCAGCCCCTTGTCTTTTTCCCCTTTCTTCACCCGGCCGCCCTTCTCTCCCCCTCCCTAATGCCCACTAAATCTAACAGATCGGAGCTCCAAATTTGTGAATTATCTTCCCCTTCGAGCACTCAAGGTATTCTCCCCCATTCCTCCTTCTTTTATTGGTTGAAATCTCCGCATTGTCCTGATTTGGAGAAACCCTAGGTCATCTATTTTTGCAACATTCACTGATGCATTTTCGGTTGCTATGTTTGTAGATGGCGAGAATCATGAATGTTCATCATGTGGACTAGCTCGTAAAGAACAAATGTCTGCTCAGTAAATGGTTGTTCAGACTGTCTGTGGAGACTGAAGGCATGTGGGTACAAATTTTGCGCAATAAGTACTTACAGTCTAAGAC
>CBMN011752750.1:1221-11278 GCA_000582825.1 Hordeum pubiflorum
AACCTTGCTGCCTCCATGATGATGTGTGAGTAGTTCCTTGAGGACCTACGGTCCATAGCAGTAGCTAGTTGACCTTTTCCCCCTCTCTTTTGATCTTCAATACAATGGTCTTCTCTAAGATCAATCTTATGTAAGCCTTTGCGATGTGTTTTGTGGGATATGATGAATTGTGTGTTTGTGATCAGATTATTCACTGATCTATTTTGAGTTCTTGAGCATTTCCTATTATACCTTTGTATTTCTCTCTTATCTATCCGTCTACTTTGGCCAAGTTTGATTGATTTATCTTCAGCGGGAGGTGCTTTTGTAGTAGGTTCAACCTTGCGGTGATCATGTCCAGGACAGAAAGGATAAGGGCACGTATTTTTGTTTTTGCTACTAAGGATAAAACGATAGGTTTTGATCATATTGATTGGTATTATTTTGTCTACATTATGTCATCTTGCTTATTTCATTACTCTGTTTATTATGAACGTAATACTTTGAGATGCGTGTTGGATTAATAGCAGTAGACGTCAGTAAGTTTAACGGTCTACTTATCACGAATGTATTGCCTATTTAATGATTATGCCATGGATGATCTTCATAACTATATGCAATTCTGTCAATTGCCCAATAGTAATTTGTTTACCCTTCGCTATTCTGCGTTCGAGAGAGATGCCTCTAGTGAACTTATGGTCATCAAGTCCATTCTCAGTTAATTTTAAAGTTCCTACAATTGCTACAACTATTTTGCTATCACTATCACTATTTGCTTTTAATCTTGTACTTGACAAGAAAAAGGGGAGTGACGACCCCCTTTCCTTTGTTGGGTGCAAGCAATTATTTTGTTTGTGTGCAGGTGTTGTTGAAGCTGTTAGTGTGGTGCCTCCTACTGGTTCGATAAACCTTAGTGCTTAACTAAGGGAAATACTTTCTGGTGCTATGCTACATGACCCTTCCTCTTCAGGGAAATCCAACAACTCCTTCAGGAGTAGAAGAATAATTTCTAGTGCCATTGCCGGGGAGACATCATCTACCAAATCAAGTGCCTTCGCAGAAACACTTTTTTTCTTGTTTTTGTTTTTTTCCTAGTTGCCTTTTGCATTTTATTTGCCTTCTTTTTGTTTTCCAAAAAATACCAAAATACCAAAAAAACATGTGCTTCTATTTTTGCTTGCTTTGTCACTATGTCTACTTTTGCGGAAGTCCTTATTGAAACTACTTGTGACAGTTAGCAATACTCATAAGGAAACAGCTAAAAATTCTACTCATGATAATGAGCATCATGTTGATGAATCTTCTGATACTTGGAAAATGAAAATTTTCTGTTTGGGAAGTGGAAAGGTTATTGGCAAAATTGTTATCCAAGAATTCTTTACTTGCACGGGAGTTATACTATCAAGTGGGGGATCTATTCTTAAGAGAACAAACACTTAAGTGGATGCTATTGCTATGCTTGTGGTTTAACTTGAAAGAAATTTGTGCATATTCATCCAACTTTGCAGAGACTTTTTTTAGCTTCCTATTATTGATGATCCTAGGTCTAACAAGTTAGTTACTATTTAGATTACACAATTCAAGAAGCTAAAGATATCATTGATTTTTATGAAATAAATTATGAATGTCATCCGATAGAAGAAATTCTCCATGATCAATATGCCATGCGTATATTAGCATCTAAATATTATCATGTTTTTGGGGAGAATGCTAGAAAAAGAGGCCCAAATTTGGCTTCAATATCTAAATTTTGTTTAATAGCACAATGATCAATATGATTGTATTATTAGAGCGAATCACCAGGGATTCAATGAGGAAGGGTTTACATATACCGATAGAATTCCTATAGATGATGAATTTACTATTGTGTAAGAAGGGTCTCATGAAGATGACCCGATCCCACAATACTTTGAGATTGTGGATGTTAAAATTGCTAAAAATAATCCATTTCATTATTCGTGATCTTCAACTAGAAAATCTACTACTGAGAAAAGGGAACTCTTAAGGGAAATTTATGATGATATTATATATAAGGAATTGTAGAAAGATGATAATACTTGATATAAATTGCATTATGCCTAGCTTGGGGCATTAAACAATAGCGCTTGTTGGGAGGCAACCAATAGTTATCTTGATTTTCCTTTCCGTTGGGTGAACATCATTATTGCCTCTATAGTAGTTGTGATTGAATCTGTTATTTTACTTTTGTGCCAAGTTAAAACCTTTGGGATATTGAAAAGCGTTTGTTCACTAGGTTCTGTGCAGAAACAGAAACTTTGCATCCACTGATTGAGTTGTTTCTCGGTACTGGAAAGTGACCAATTGTTGAAAGAATACACAATATTGAATTATAGTTTTTCTATAGTATACTAAGCTTTTAGAATATCTGGAGTTAATAAAGTATGACCAAAAGCTGGATCTTTACACGTTGTTCTTTTTTTGATAGATTATATTTTTTTCGTTGTTTGCTTGTTTTAAAGTCTCTATGGTTTGTACCGGGGGTATAAATTGTGAAAGTGAGGAAATAACGTAAAATTTGATTATAAATAATTATGAATATTGTATTGATAGTACCATAAGTCCATGATTTATTCTATTATACTAACATTTCTCACGAAGTTCCGTTAAGTTTCGTGTGAATGAAATTTTCAAGTTTTGTGTGAGATGGCCCTATAAAGAAGAGCAGGAAGTGGAAAGAACCTAAGATTGGGGATGCTCAAGGCACCCCAAGGTAATATTCAAGTAAGACTCAAGCATCTAAGCTTGGGTATGCCTAAGAAGTCATCCCCTCATTCGTCTACAAATTATCGGTATATCTTAGTTGGAGCTATATATTTATTCTTCACATGATATGTGTTTTGCTTGGAGCGTCTTTGCTTTTATTTTTGTTTTGTTTGATGGTTGTCACAATCATATTTTCCTAGACACATTTATTATGAGAAATCACACACTCATCTAAGTTATAGAGTGCTCATCCATACTTCACTTATATCTTTTTCAGTTGAGACAAATGCTCTAGTTCTTCGGTTATATATACTTGTTTGAGCATGGCGATATGTTTGTAGAAATTATTTGCACCCTCTTTGCTTCACTTATATCTTTAATGAGAGTTGAATAGGAAGTGGTAATTTGCATGAGTTATATGGTTGGTCCAAAGAATGATAGGTATATAGAGGTGGGATAATAAAAATTAGCATGGACTTGTTAAGATCATTGGATATTATATGTTTGATTCCTTGCAATAGTTTTGCGATATTGATGTGGTTAATTAAAGATAATTAAAGATAAGTATTAATATTGGTATTAAGGTTCGTGAGTCCTTACGCATAAAAGTGGCCGCCGCTGGCATTAGCGGTGAAGTCAGAGTATAATCAAACATTGATTGAAAAATTTGTGTGTTCGGATCGGGGGCGTGTGATGGTTAACTCCTCCCAACCTCCTCCCTAGGAGCATGAAAGTTATACTTTTCTTTGAGGGCTAACTAAATTTTTAGGATAAATACTTTAGTTATTTATGTTTAATGTGAGTCTTTGGTCTGAAGGAACTTCCACCTATCCATATTTTGCTAGCCTCTTCGGTATTGTGCATTGCTCACTCTCACTTTCAGACTTGGTGCAAACTTTGCCAGTGCATCCAAATCCCGTGAGCTGATTTGATTTCTCACACATAAGCCTCCTTATATCCTTCCTCAAAACATCTACCATACCTACCTATCATAGCATTTCCAGCCATTTCGAGATATGTTGCCATGCAACTTCCCTTTTTACTATTCTATGACTTGAGCACTCATTGTCATATTGCTTTGCATGATCATATAAAGTTGGCATGATGTTTGTGGAAAAGCCACTGTTCATCATTATTATACATGTTACGCTAGATCATTGCACCTCCTGGTACACTGCCAGAGGCATTCATTTTCAGTCATCAAGTTGTTTATGTCTTTTAAATTGTAAGTAAAATAAAGTGTGATGCATTATTATGATGTGCCCCTACATGTGAGCATAAAAAAGAGGCCAAAAATAACCCAACAAAAAAAGGGGAAAAGGGAGAGAAAAAAAATAAAAATAAAAATAAAAAAGAGAAGAAATGAAAAAGAGAGAAAAAGAGAGAGGGGGTGCATCACTTTCCTCTTACAACACTTGTGCTTCAAAGTAGCACCTTGTATTTAATATAGAGAGTCCTCATGATCTTCATGTTTTATATAACTAGTGCGAATTTCACATTATAGAATTTGACTTGTGTATTCCTATCACGAGCTTCCTCCAATGCTCGAGGTCTTCATGAGCAAGTACGTTGGATGCACACCCACTTAGTTCCATATAGAGAGCTTTCATACACTTATAGCTCTTGCATTAGTTCCATGGCAATCCCTACTCCTCGCATCAACATCGATTGTAAGGCCTCTCCATTGCCTAACAATCCAGCCTCGTTGATGTAAGACTTTCTTATACCTTTTTTTTCTTCCCTTATAAACCCCTATCATCATTATCTTTGCCATCCTAAGTGCTAAAGACCTTGGCTCACGCTCAACTATTGTGTGAAAGTTTAAACAGTTGAAGTGAGAAAAAGTATGATTTAATTGATTGGTTTGGCACCGGGGTTGTTCTTGATTTGATATCTCTACACAAGGCAGACTAAGTGTGCCATGCTTATCGTGATTAAGTGTGTAGGGGTCACTTTCTTTAGCATTAATATTTAGAAAGGCAATATTTGTTTGCTTGCATGTTTATGTATTATTATTTCAATGTCAAATTAATAGACTATTGCCTTGAATCACTCGTATCCAATATTCATATCCAAGTTACATCAATTGATCAAGTACATGTTGGGTAGCATTCAACATCAAAAAAACCTTTTGTTATCATTTACCTACTCGCGGATGAGTAAGAACTAAGCTTGGGGATGTTGACACGTCTCCGACGTATCTATCATTTTTTATTGTTAAATGCTATTATATTATCATTTTTGTATGCTTTACATGTCATTATATATTGTGTTTTTAACTAACTGGTTAATTTAGTGCCCAGTGTCAGTTCCTATTTTCTACATGTTTTTTGTTTCGCAGAAAAACCATACCTACCGAAGTCCAAACACAATGAAATTTTTTGACAATTTTTTCTGAAACATAAGAGGTCCTGGAAGCTTCGAAGGAGGGCAGCAAGACCCATGAGGGGCCCACAAGCCATTGGGGCACGCCCTGGGGGTCATCCCTAACTTCTAGGCATCCCGTGGCTCCGTTTTCCCTAACTAGATGATAGACCGCACGTTGTTGCGGGAATATTATGTAACATATTCGATGTGATTTGGTGTATGAAATATTAATATTTGAAGTAATAATATAAAAATATAAAATTGTAAATACATATAAATTATTATGTTTGATTACTATATAGTTGTAAAATGTTTATTAAATATAAATAACCTAACAGAATGAAAGTTCGCATGTATTTTTGCATGTTGTGATAGGTCTTTTCCATGCATATTTCATGATGAAGTGACATGCTTGCATGTTGAGAGACATAAGGTAGCGGGGATGGGCATTTTTATTAAATATAAATAACCAAACAGAATGAAAGTTTGCATGTATTTTTGTATGTTGAGATGGGTCTTCTTACATGCATATTTCATGACGAACTGACATGCTTGCATGTTGAGAGACTTATGGTAGTGGGAGTGGGCCTTTTCTCATGCATGTTGTGCAATGATGTGGCATGCTTGCATGTTGAGAGAAATAGTTAGTGGGGGCTAGCTATTTAGATATAGAAGATTCTTGGCCTATAAATTCACATATATTCTCAAACCCTCAAAGCGAGACACGGAATAATTTTATCGTCACCGCAAGCCTCTCTCCGTCGTGATCCCATCCGAAGCCATTTTCTAGTACTCTATCGGAGGGGGGAAATCATGCGGGACGCCATCTTCATCAACCTTGTTGCCTACATGATGATGTGTGAGTAGTTCCTTCAGGACCTAAGGGCCCATAGCAGTAGCTAGATCCCTTTCTCTCTCTCTTTTTGATCTTCAATACAATGATCTTCTCTAAGATCAATCTGATGTTATCTGTTGCGATGTGTTTGTTGGGATCCAATGAATTGTGTGGGTTTATGATTAGATTATTCATTGATCTATTTTGATTTTTTTACCCTTCCTATTTGCGTAATTTTATAACTTCGTATTTCTCTCTGATCTATCGGTCTGCTTTGGCCAAGTTTGATTGATTTATCTTTAGCGGGTGTTTTATAGTAGGTTCAACCTTGCGGTCATCATGTCCATTGACAGGAAGGATAAGGGAATGTATTTGTGTTGTTACCACTAAGGATAAAACGACGGGGTTTGATCATATTGATTGGTATTATTCTGTCTATATTATGTCATCTTGCTTATTGCGTTACTCTGTTTATTACGAACTTCATACTTTGAGATGCCTGCTAGATAGCGGTCTTGGGGTGGAGTAATAGTAGTAGACATCAGTACGTTTAATAGTCTAGTTATCATGGACGTCAGTACGTTTAATAGTCATGTAATGATTATTCCATGGATGATCTTCATAACTATGCGCAATTCTGTCAATTGCCGAACAGTAATTTGTTTACCCTTCACTATTCTGCTTCTGAGAGAGATGCCTCTATTAAACTTATGATCCCCAGGTCCATTCTCAATTAATTTGCAAGTTCCTAAAATTCCTACTACTATTTTTCTATCACTATCCTTATTTGCTTTAATTCTTGTAACTCGCAAGGGGAGTGACGACCCCCTTGCCTTTGTTGGGTGCAAGCAATTATTTTGTTTGTGGCGGGTGTTGTTAAAGTTGTTAGTATGGTGCCTGCTACTGGTTCGATAGACCTTGGTTCTTAACTAGAGTAAATACTTTCTACTGTTGTGCTAAATCACACAACCTCTTCTGGGAAATCCAACAACTCCTTCAGGAGTAGCACAAGCCCCTAGAAGATCTCCAAGAGGGTGAATGGAAACTGCTGATGAATTCCCTCAGCATCTGCTAAGCTGAAGACAGTGGCCAAGACCTCTACTAAGAGGAAGAATGGAAACTGCTGATGAATTCCCTCAGCATCTGCTAAGCTGAAGACAGTAACCAAGACCTCTGCTAAGAGGAAGAATGGAAACTGCTGATGAAATTCCCTCAGCATCTGCTAAGCTGAAGACGGTGACCAAGACCTCTGCTAAGAGGAAGAAAGCTCTAGTTGAGGAAGCTGTTGAGCCCACGGAGAAGGCGAATAAAAATGTTTCTGACTCAAAAGAAATACTTGATGACACACAGGAGTATGACCATATGCTCTTCATGGACATACTTGACCTCTTTGCATATTATCCAAAGTCTGATGATCTGTCATTGCCCTATGATGTCAAGCAACTAGCAACAAAATACTTTGTTGAATTAGAACAAATCATTGAAGAACTTAGTACTCCCTAGAGAATAAGAAAACATTGGAGCATATGAGAAGGAATGCTAAGACTAAGATCGAAACCAAAGACTTGGACAATTCGATTGTGACTGTCACCAAGGCCATAAGCGCCATAAGGAAGAAGAAATTGGGCTGGCACACTAGGATCCGTAGAAGTCTCTAAGCTCTGTGAACGAAGAACGGTTGAAATTTTCTATCAGGCTCAAGCGGAGAAGAAAAGAGTTGCTGATGAACAATGCCATAAGGCTTGACCCAAGGCAAATGAGCTGAAGGAAAATGTTGATCACCGCCTCATGGTTGTAGCTACTCAAGAAGTTCGATTGAGCCAGAGTGCTCCCAATAAAGAAGCTCCATCCTCACCTCCACCACAAGAAGCACATCGATTTGGGCGTGCTAATGAAGTTATTGTACCTGAGCCAAGTGATCATGAAGAAAAAGCTGAAGACATTGATGTCTCCTTCAAGAAGCATGTCGAGAAATATGCACCACCAGAGCAAACGCTCCTGAAAAAAAGTTGAAGAAACCGAGGCAGTTGAGAAAGTTGTTCCGTCCCCGCTAAAGAATGCACCTATTGTGCCCTCCAAGCCTAGCGTGGAGGAGAAAGAGAAGGCTGAGGGTGATGCTAGTGCTACCTGAAAAGAAATTACCCCATGAACATGCTCAGATGGATGTTGACACAGATCAAGCTCCTTGTCCCGAAGAATTTGTCATGTGAGAGGAAGAGAAGAAAGATGATGAGCCCGACGCTCATGAAAAAGTTGATGTTGAACCAGAGTCTCCTTCAGTCTATGTGTTGCCTGTCATTAATAACACAAGTGAAGAAGAGGCCCCAGTGCCTCAAGTTACATAAAAGAAAACTGAACAAAATGTCTCATAGTCAAAAATCAATGTCACTGAGAAACTTGCTGGGGAAACAAGTGCTGACAAATCTCCTGCCAAGAGTGATGACCCTTCTAGTTCTTCAATGTCTTCACTGATGGAAAAGGCCAAGCTATCATATGTGCCTATGTTAAAACCCATCGATGAAAATGAACCTGCACAAGATGATATTTGTGCCCTGGACATATGGATGAGGATATTCTTCCAAATCCTCGAGAAACAATTCTTTTGCTTCCTAAAGGAACTGGCCCTAGTGGACCTCCATTCAATGAAAAGATTCATAAATCCAAGCTAGCATTCTTTGGAAACAGTTCATATGATGAAGAAAGTACTTCTTTGTCCCCTCACTTCTGTACGATGGATCAGGCCATCTACTATAATTGCATATTTGAGCACATGTATCTCAACTTTCCCAAATTAGAAGAATCGCCTTGCTTCCACAAATCTATTGATCAATTTGATGAATCGCACTTGAAGAGGTTCCTCGCTTCAAACACGGATGGAACCGAGGAATTATTCTTCAGTTCTATGCAAATCTATATGTATCAGGTGACAGAAATAACAGTAGTATGTAGATGTTTGAGTGGATGACTGAAAATGGTAAAATCACTTGCAGTGTCGAGTAGTTCCTTACAAAGCAGAACTTTTCCCGATATGAAATTCATGAAAACAGAGATCACAGACTGAATTTCCAGGATATAATTGATGAACAACTCCACCTTTTGATGGATCCCAAGGTTGGCGATGTATATTCTGTTGATCAAGATCGAAAATTGACATATGAGAATCATGTTATCTTTCACATCATCGGGAACTCCTTGACTCCAGTCAACTAGCCTTCAAAGGTTGAAAGAATTATGCGCAACATGCTCTTTGTCATTTCCCTCGAACTGACAATTGATCTTGAAGATCTATTTCTTAGAAACATGATTATTGCAGTAGAATATCCTAAAGATCTGAAGATCTATGCTTCTTGGATTTAATATGTCATCGATCAATTTCAAGGCAAGAGGTATTTTTGTCGGTTCAACCCAAAAACTTTCAACCCTCCTGTCCTGCCTACGTTACTCATATGATTATCAAGGACAATAGAAAAGGAAAATACCCCGAGGTGCTTGAAGAAGTTGCAACTACTCAAGCACCAAAGATAAAGCAGACAATTGTTGAGATTTCATGCGATGAAATCCCTTTCTATATGAGATTTGTCTTCGGACACAACAATCTCACAAGAGGCGTCACAAATTGGACAGAAAAGAAAAGGTTCATCTGGCAATCGAGCTAAATCATGGGCATAATGATGTTCGCCAAGCCTTGCTTGTGGTAAAGGAGGAGAAGAAGCACTCCTGGGTAGTTCTTCGAAAGTGGTACACCGGATATCAACTCAAATCTAAGGGCATTGAAAAAACATATGACTACATTGACGCATTTGAGATTGGTCGTGGATGCCGGGATACTCTGTTCTTCCAACAAGATCTTCCTCAATAGATCTGTTATTTCTCGATCCCGAGGATCTGCTTGAGAGCGATACAGATGTGACCTCGCTAGAGTTCCAGGATGACCAAGCCCATGTCACCTAAGATCAACCGGCCGACCCATCTACACATGTTGCTCCCAACGATCAAGCCAGAGGAAGCTCAGCTAGTGCTGACGCAACTTCCTCAAGGGTCGCCTCAACTGTGAAGACTGACTCTTCTTCTTCGAACAACCCCAATTCTTGTTCATCTTGTTGGGGAACGTTGCATGGGAAACAAAAAATTCCCTACGCACACGCAAGATCT
>CBMN011752891.1:0-14006 GCA_000582825.1 Hordeum pubiflorum
CAAACAAGCGCTGAGGCTCCAGCGTCTATATATATATAGTGGAGTGGTTTTCTTTTTCTCTCCATAACAATTGTTTTAAATGGTGTACGAAATGAAACTCTTTATTTAACGTACGAGTGAAGAAAACTACGATCAATTAAGGCTCCATGCATCCCGGTCGCACTTTGTATCGTTCACGTGTCGTACACGACCCTCCGTTAAGTGAACAACCACACACGGGTCAAATTATCGGAACGGTGGACTGCACCAACCTTCAATTTTAATTTTTTTGAGAAATTCAATTTTAATTATGTATGTACAGTTTGCCCTCTCTCAGTAATTATGGGCTCTTGTATTCGGCCTAAATCAGTGTGCCACCGTATCTCGTACTACCTCCGTCCGAGTTTTTACTCAACATCATATTTTTTATCAAAGTTTGACCACATATTTAACTAGCAAATTGCTAATACATGCCAACAAAAAATAAATATTATTGGCTTCATATTTGTTTATGTAGTTATATGAGTAATATTTTTTATCAAAGTTTGGCAACATAATTAACTAGTGGCAAAAATTGAGAACCAACTCATAAATAAAATGTTTATACAGCTCAATGATTGAAAGATCATAGCCAACATTTAGTTCATAGCTGGACAAATAAACTTTATAGGGGAGCTGAAGACAAAGTTGTGAGAACACTTAGAAATCAGTACAAAACTTTTGCTTTTAGTACCAACGTCGATGCTTCTCCGAGGAAACATTTGGTTCATAGCGAAAGACAAATTTGCACCAAGGTGAAAGACGGTTGCGTCTCCAACGCAACCAAGGTGTACTGATGAATGATATCTTTGTCTTCATGGCTACCCAGCAAAGAGCACTGATGGAAGATGGCACCATTTTCATCCAACATCAATCAGCTTCACCGGCCGATGCAACCATGAGACTCAACCATGAGCATCGATAGGTCATCGTGGTGATGCATCATCGATTTGGCATCAAGGTTGGGTGAGGCCCCACTGAAGTAAGATAAATCCTCACTGTGGTCTGTTTCTTCTTGGTAATCAAGCTCAAGAAAGGTAGAACAATGTGGCAGAGGACAATGAGGCGGAGCAACAGTGGCCATCCAATTTTGTGCAGTTCCACTAAAATTGAGGAAGACATGCCCTGGTATGGAGATATGCATCCCTGTTTGCAAAAATATATAAAAGGGATATTTAAGAATTGTCGTTACTTTGTTTTGGCAGTGGTACAAGATTAACAGCGGTATCTCAATTGTCAATAAGAATTAATGAAATGTACACACACAAATAGAAGCATCATGATTATCTTCATGGGAACTAAAGCAGGACAGAAGCATTTCTTAAAACGGTGTCATTGCATCAATTTATCGACGCCACTAGATTGACAGCAGCATTACTTAAAAGGGACATCACTTTAACATGGGCATTGGTTCATTTTACCAGTGATATTAGATTAGTAGCAGCAATAGGGGCATATATGGACAGTGAGCGCACAACCACCATGTACCTCCATCGAGGCATAAACCAGGATAACTTTTTGTCTTCTTGGGGTGACCTTTCCTCTAATAGTAAAAATTTAGGTGATGTTGGACCATCCAGTCTTTCCTCTAATACTATACATGGGGAGCTGGGGAGTAGAAGAAAACCCGCATGCAGTGACGTGGGGAGCTGGATCAGTAGAATGAAGCATGAAATCCAAAAGAAGTTATACCTCAGGTCGGCGAGATGTGGCTAGGCGGGCGGCAGGATCTGCCCACACGACGGCAGCGAACGAGGGTGTGGAGGACCTTTGTCCGCACCTGCGCCGGCTCAGAGAGGACGGTGCGCGTCGGCTTTCTCCCATGCCGACGGCAATCACATCAATGCTGCACCTCCTCCCCTCCCGCAGCGGACAGGATCCAGCCGGATCAGTGACCACCGGTGAGGAGAGAGATAGAGTGGACACTATTGTCTTGTTCAGATTTGGAGAGGGTGAGAGAGTGAGACGTGAGCAACCCTATCAAGCAAGCCTTCTCAAGCCTACATATACAATGGAGTAAAAAAATCTCTCCATAGCAGTGGTTTCAAATAGAATACGCGTGTTCCCGGGAAAAAACGAAAACACGAGGAGCAATCTTTTTTTAACGTACCAGGAAAGAAAACTTGATCAATAACACGCCACCGCTTCTAGGTCACACTTTGTATCGCTCACGTGTGGTCCCCGACCCTCCATTATTAAGTGAATAAATTAAAGGGTCAAATTATCACGTAAGCTGCCTCTTCGTGTACAAATGTGCTCCATCATGTACTCACGGGTGTGTCAGAGGGAGAGTGCATGCGTGTACCTCTTCTCTTCTTGTACGTACTCCTTTTACTCACTTCCTGTGGTTTCCCACTCCTATGATATTCCTATCCTATGAATCAAATGAGGCCATAGAGTAAGTGTGTGTGTGCGCGCGCGCGTGTGTGTGTTAGAGAGAGCGAAACATCAACCTACAGAGAGATGGTGTGTACGAGTAGTCGCCAGAGAGTCGTGACTATGTGTGGGAGGGAGACCTAGAGTCACATCGATCAATCTGTCGCTGGGGGAGAGGGAGAGACCTAAATTACGTAGCAATATTTACGTAGGTGTAGCATCTCTCGTTTCTGGGCGTTTGGACCGCTGCCATGCCCGCGCTTGACCGCCCTGGCCCACCCAAACCCCCTCCATCGCCCGCACGCGCTTCCCGCCTGAAATGGTCAGCGCCGCTCTAGAGCATCAGTGCCGCATTCATGCCCGGCCAGAGCGGACGCGACCTGTCACTGGCGCCGGCATTGAATCAGCACGACGGCCGAGAGAGGGCCGCCCGCGCCACTTCCCGATGCACGCGACTGCTCCACGTTCAAATGACACCATGGCCGTCCGTCCGTTTGACGCCCATATTAATGACACGCGGATGCCAAGTGTTGATGTATAAGAGCAAGTACAATAGTGAGCTATAAGACTAATCATAGTGGGAGTAACATACATAGTAACATGCATGCCTCATAAGAAAAATAGGTGATGTGGCAAGCAATTAAAGAGGAGAGAGACAAATGGAGTAACATAATATGTTACCATCACATAGCACACCATTGCCATTCGCCCACTATATGAACTGCAGCGCCGGCCATAGCCGCATTCATCATCCTTCGGTCCCTTTCTCCTCTCACCACCACTCCAACCATGGCGTCCTCGCGCTCCATGGCTCTCTGGGACGGACTGGCACTGAAGCAGAAGAAGGAGATGGCCGCCATTGCTGTTGGCTCCACGAAGGCCCCGCTCCGCCACCACGACCACAAAGCTGGCACGTCCAAGGGCGCCACCGATAGTGAGGAAGAGTAGTGCATGGTAGGTCACCGTCGCTCGGGTCCCAGGAATGCCACCGCTCTTCCCTTCTGCCTGAAGCCGAGCTTGGCGGGTTGATAATCCGCGGCCGATTAGTCGCTCAAGCTGCGGTGGCAGAGGCTGAGGAGGCAGAGCTGGAAAGCGCCAAGGCGGAACTGGAGAAGGCGAAGGCAAGTGCCAGAGCCTAAGTTCTCGGAGCTCATGGCCAGACACGGGGAATGGGCACTGGCGATCATTTAGAATAGGTTTAGAATAGAAGTATGTCTGAAATGTAATAAATTTCGTCATGTTCATATGAAATCCGACGTATTTGCATGAATCTGTTCCGGTTTATATGAAAATCTGGCCGGTTTGCATGAATTTTGGCCGTTTAGTTCAAAATGTGGTTGAAATGTACTATGCGGGCAGCTGTGGATGACGGCCTCTGGCATCAGTGTCCGCGGCCGGAGTAAATTTGCGGGTCAGCGTTGGAGATGCCCTAGCACACGCACATGCCACCTTATCAAAGGCCCACCACAACATGCATGCAAGAAAGTTCTTGGGAGTCTGTGCTACAGCTAGCTGTCCTCTCCCTCCTCGTCTATCTCTTCTAGTAGCACAACTCAGCCGACGTGCGGGCGAGAAAGTTTGCGTATAGTCGGTTTGCGGTGAGCGGCGTGGTGGGGAGAGTATCACATGATACCACCCCCTAAATGCTCCCGTGATACCATTTCAAAAAATTCAATTTAAAATATTACAAAAAAATCTGAAAAAATTTGTGGATGTTCACATCGCATGAATGTACAACTCCTAAAAATTTCAGGTCCAAATTCTAAATACACATTAAGAAAAAAAAAAACAAATCCGGATGTGAATAGTGGCGTTTTGACTTTTGTCTTTTTTGACACTATTCATGCTGGATTTGTCTTTTTTTTTTCTCAATATATATTTTGAATTTGGGCCTGAAATTTTTAGGGATTGTACATTCATGTGAAGTCAACATCCACAATTTTTTCCAAATGTTTTTGAAACATATATAATTGAACGTTTTGAAATGGTATCATGGTATCACCTAAGGGGTGGTATCATGTGATATTCTCCCCGGCGTGCCAAGCGACCGTGTGGGGGTGAGACGCGAACGCGACAGACGTGCTGTAAATGTACGCCTTTTGCTTTTATATTATATATAGACTTGTAAAGTGTAACACTTGGTTTTGCTCCATGGCGCAATCCATCGACACGAAACCAGATTTGAATGGCGAGGGCGGGGCAGTTTCACCTAGTCGGTTTGATGGAGAGTGCGAGAGAAAGATGTATGTACCTTTTCTTTTGCTGGTAAAAAATTTACTCCTACGTACATAACGTGCATGAATGTGTAGTGGACGCCTTTAGATTGATGGTTGCTTCATCTGTCCAACTTACTATCGGGTATATGTGATTTGACGGCTCATTGGTCACTATTACTGTGGCGGTACGACCGTGGTGAGTCTCAGTTGCACTACTACACTCTACTTTGGTGCATGACACCTGGACCCGGATGCTGGATGTCTCACATTTCGGCGAAAGGAGGTAGAATGATTTTGGAGCAAGGAACCGCGCCGTAGAGCGTCTGCACTCTTTTTATTATTATTCTGTGATAAAACTAATTTTCTCCACTCTTACACCGGAGGAGTGCGAAACACGGGAGCCCAGTAAGTGAATGGCCCACCTCACACTATCACCATATTTCTTGGACACCGTGCGACACCAAGCTCTTTAGTGGAGTACAAAATATAATTTCTCAGCGACATAAAATTGTACTACAATGCTATGAAGCTTTTAGCCTTTGTTTCATGTATCTTGCCTCCAATGTTGCCCCGTTACAACATTCCATCAAATACAAACAAAACTAACATGCATGCGGATGCGTCTCAATGATTCACAGATCATAGCCAATATTTACTTCACAACTAAAGACAAATGTTGTGAGAAGGTGTACAAATAAGGAAAAAACGATCGATGCAGTCCCTAGGCCTTGAACCCTAAACCCTAAACAGGCTTTAATTTCCTGGCGAGGTTGAACCTGCCAAAGGAAAGAAGTCTGGAACCCATGGACCATCCGATCATTTTGTGCAGTTCCACTAAAATCGAGCTGAGCATCCCTGTTGGCAAAGATATTGAAGAAGTGTGATTAGAATAATAGTAGTGGCACTAGTTGATGAGACATAAACTCACAAATAGAAGCCAGTAGAGCTACGTGCGGGGCAAAGAAGTATAGAAAGATCCACATGGAGCGACGTGGGGAGCTAGGGAAGTTGTACCCGAGGGACATCGGGATGTAGCTAGGAGGGCGGCGGGAGGCGGCATCTGCCCACACGATGGCAGTGAGCAAGGGGCGAAGGCTACCATGCTGGAGTTTTGTGAGAGAGAACGACGGGGACCCCTGATCGGGACGCGCTGACAGTGGGTTTTCACACTCGCCGATGGCGACCACGTCTACGCAAAACATCCTCCCCTTCCCCCGGCGGACGGGATCCGGCCGGATATGTGACCAGCGGTTTTGTGCGAGAGAGTGTGAAGAGAGCAACCCCAGCAAGCAAGGATGTAGGCTCCTGGCTATATTATGTATACACAGTGGAGCGGTTTTCTTTTTCTCTCCATATCAACCTATTTATATTGCATGCGTGCCATTGAAGAAAAAAAACTTTATTTAGTAGTATAAATAACGCGCCATCGCGTCAAGTCGCACTTGGATTCTTTCATGTGTGGTTCCCGATCCTCCATTAAGTGAAAAACTGCTACAAGTGTCAAATTATCACGTGAGCTACCTCTTCATACAAAAATGAGCTCCAGCGTACAGCCCGCCTACATCACCCTATTGTAGTTGCTCCCTCCTCGTCTCTCTCACGGAGCGGTGGGTTGGCGATTTTGCCGTCAATTGCGGTCGATTTGCTCACACTCGCTGAGATATGCCAAGAGGAAGCCCAGTGTGCAAGGATTAAGAGAAAACTAACCAATGCATGTACTCCCTCTATCCATATAAATAGGGTCTAATGCGTTTTTCGAGGCAAACTTTGAACACATGTTAGAGATACACAAAGCATACCGTCAAATTCATACGTGATCATTGTATTGCTCACGCATGCATGTATTGCAATTAAGACATGATAGTAAACACTCACCATCTAGTAGTTCATTGGTTGGTTTACTCATTTAGATTTTTGAATTGAGCCCCAGTATAGCCAGCTGCTGGCTATATGAAATTGCCATGTCATATATAGCCATCATTTAGATTTACTCATACAATAGTGTGGGCTATAAGGTTGGCTATTACATTAGTACTTTTTTTCTATCTTCTCTCTTTCTCTTTCTTCACATTAATTGTATTTGCCTAGGAATACGCATATAACTAGGCTCACTCCCCTTACTTTTTCACATCTCTATCCTCCACATAGGCAAAAGTGTCGTGTAAGCAGGCTATAAGCCCACTATTGTACTTGCTCTAAACCGGAAGGGAGGGAATATTGTTTTCTGGAACCATCCCCATACACTTGATGCTTTGCTGCTACCATCCAATATTAGCGTTTGGTGTTTTTTCTTGAATAAAAGGACGTAGGAGCAGATTCAACGAAGAGTGAAATGATGGTTTCTTCGTCCGAGCAACTTACTGTGGGAAAGGTGGGCATGCGTGATTTGACTGCTTATTAGTCATTATTACTACATCCCCTGCACGTACTCCACTTACGTGTGTGGCCATTGCTAAGTCTCACTTGTATATCTCTAATTTCTTGCATGACAGGCGGACCCGGATGCTGGATGTCCCACGTGTCGGTGAAAGGAAGAAGAACGAGTTCCAACGATCGAGAAGGAGCTAGGAACCGCACGATGGAGCGTCTGCACTCTTATTTTATTTTAATCTGTGATAAAGCAATCTTCTCCACATTTACTCCGGAGCAGTGCGAAACACGGCAGCCCAGTGAAGTATTATACATGGCCCACCTCACACTATCACCATATTTCTTGGCCTCCGTGTGACACCTAGCCCGTCTGTGTTCTCGCTCTTCATCTCTCTCAAGGAGCGGCGGGTTGGCCATTTTGCCGTCAATTGCGATCGGTTTGCTCACACTCGCTCCCACATGTCAGTGATATGCCAAGAGGAAGCGCGTTCACCGACAGGCCAAACGTGACAGGCTTGCCGTGAGTGGGTCCAGTTTCTCATTTTGAACTTGTATAGTGTAGTAACACTTGGTTTTGCACCTTCATAGATCGATGCAAATCCCGGCTAAAAAGGTGCTTCGCTTTCTACTAATCCTGTCAACCGTTCTCCTACAATAGATCACTCACATATGGTTTATAGGGCTTATCTCCAAATTTTTGTATTACTACCATTTTGTAGGTCTCAATTTTATTGCTCTCATTCACATGTTTAGATTTCAAAGTGCATTAAATCATTGTGTGCAAGGATTAAGAGAAAACTAACCAATGCATGTAAACGTTCTTGGTCATTGTATTGCTCACGCGCATGCATGCATTGCAATTAATACGTACAAGTACTAGTAAATGCGCATGACCTAGTAGTTCATTGATTGGTTTAGATTTTTGAACTGAGCCCCATACACTTGATGCTTTGCTGCTACCATCCAATCTACGCGTGTGGTGGTGTTCTTGAATAAAAGGAGGTACTGGTAGGAGCAGATTCAAAGAAGAGTGAATTGATGGTTGCTTCGTCCGAGCAACTTACTATGGGAAAGGTGGGCCTTTCTGATTTGACTGCTCATTAGTCATTATTACTGCGGCGTAATGACCGGGGTGAGTCTCCCATGCTGTTGTGCACTCTAAGTTGGTGTATGGCACGTGGACCCGGATGCTGGCTGTCCCACATGTCGGTGAAAGGAAGTAGAATGGCTTCTGGCAATGCTATCAAGCTTTCATCATTTGTTTACATAATATTTGTACACATAATTTTCCAGCTAGATGAAATTGTACAATGCTATGAAGCTTTGAGCTTTTGTTTCATGTGTCTTGCCTGCTGGAAGGTTGTCTCATTACAACATTCCATCAAATACAAAGGAAACTAACATCCATGCTAATGCATGTCAATGATTCACAGATCAGAGCCAATATTTACATCACAACTAAAGAAAAAGTTGTGAGAAGGTGTACAAATAAAGAAAAAAGAAAAATTGATCGATGCTGTCCATAGGCATGCTTTCATTTCCTGGCCACGATGTTCATTGGTTGGCAGCTACTTTCACGCAGCTCTGTCAAAATCAACAAGACATGTTGGCAAAGAAAGGGACTGTTGGATGCATGGAACATTCTGATCATTTTGTGCAGTTCCACTAAAATAGAGCTGAGCGTCCCTGTTCGAAAAGATATTGAGTAAGTGTGATTACAATAATAGTGGCACTGTTGATGAAACAATAAACAGACAAGTAGAAGCCGGTCACCTTTGCAATCTCTCTTAAGACTAACTACTTGTTGAAGAAGATTAGGCTCAGTGTTGGATGAGGAGAATGGGAACTCCAATCTCCCTTTGTGCAGTCCCACTAAAATGTAGAAACATTGCCCGTGTGACATTTTAGTAGAACTGCACAAAACACTCTCAGGAAGAAAGTGCTTTGTGTAGTTCAGCAAAAGGTCGCAATAGCAACGAGGTGAAATGGATATCCCTGTCTGCACAAAGAGGTAGAAAGGAAACAATTACTGGCCAATAAAAGTTGATGACACATACACCCACAGAAAGAAGCATCATCCTTATCTTAATGGAAAGATAGTAGGACAGTGGCTTCTCTAAAATGGTGTGAGGACGAGATCGCAAAATGGAAAGGACGCCGGCGGAGCTATGTTTTAGGCAAAGAAGTAGAGAACGATCCACATGCAGGATTTTCTACATGCAGCGACGGGGGAAGATGGGCAGTGGAGCAAGGCCGGTTCCAGAGGAAGTTGTACCTAAGGGTTGTTAGGATGTGGCTAGGAGGGCGGCGAGGGGCGGGATCTGCCCATACTGCGGCAGCGAGCAAGGGGCAAAGGCCCTATCACGCCGGAGCTTGGTCGGGGAGAACGGCGGGTACCGCAGATCCGGATGCTCCGGCAGTGGGTTTCCTGCCTCGACGACGGCGACCGCACCAACGCTAAACATCCTCCCCTTCCGCTGGCGGACGGGATCCGGCCGGATTAGTGACCAGCGGTGCGCAGAGAGAGAGAGAGAGTGGCCACCGCCGTCTGGTATGAGAGAGTTTGAAGGGACAAACCCCAGCAAGCGAGCATTGAGGATCCTGCCTATATTATATACAATAGTGTAGCGGTTTTCTTTTTTCTCTCTATTGCAATCGTTTTATATTGTGTACGTGCCATTGAAGAATAAAAGTTTATTTAAATATGACGCGCCACCCCGACAAGGCACACTTTGAATCGTTCACGCGTGGTGCCCGACCCTCCATTAAGTGAACAACTACTACATGCGTCAAATTATCACGTGGGCTGTCTCTTCATACAGAAAGGAGCTCCACCATGTAGCCGTGCGTGTGTGGTTGGAAAAGAGGCAAAGAGTATGTGCGTCGGTGCGTGCACCTCTTCTCTTCGTGCACGTACCCCACCTAGGTAGGTGTCTGTGAGAGAGATACATTGACCCGGAGAGAGATGGTGTGTGCGTCAGAAATCACTAAGAGATTTGTGAGTGTTTTTGCGGGTGATTTCGTGAGTGTATTTGTGTGCGTGAGAGATAGACAGGGACTAGTGTCAATTATATCTAAAAAAGGTAACATATGCAATGTGTGTGAAACAGAGGCCTAGATATATCATATATAGAGGGGGCGATCCACGAGAAGAGAGGGGAGGGATCAACGGCATGAGATATCAATAGAAACGAAGAGAGGGATGATGTGTATGGGTGCGAGATCGATAAAGAGAGCCAGCGAAATTGTGCGTGCGCGCGTAAGAGATATAGGGCGGGTGGCCTACTATAAGGTGAGAGAGGAAAGGGGCAGTTTGTGTTTGGCAGGGAGAGCTAACTAGAGCGTTCAATCTATCAGTGTGTGTGGGAAAGAGGGAGAGACCTAACTACATGGGTAGATCGACTGGTGTTTGTGGAGAAGAGGGAGAGACCTAGCTATGTATTGAGGGAGATCGGTCATCGTCCATACACGTGTAAGAGAGGAATAAGGTCGGGAGAGAGACAGAGAGTGCCGGATTGGGGGGTGGGTGGTGGAGTTGCTTCTCAGAGATGGTGGGAGAGGCCTACTAGACAAATGGAGGGTACAACTACGATAGCAATAAGAGAGGGGACGAGTGTCTGTGTGTGCGCGCGCGCGCGCGAGTGCGTGCGTCTGAGAGATAGGGCGGGAGGCATGCATGGATGGTGAGGGGAGTGCGATATGTGTGTGGTAGGCAGACCTAACTAGATAGGTAGATCAATCGGTGTGTGTGGGAGAGAGGGAGAGACATGACTAGAGAGGTAGATCGATTGTTGTGTGGGAAAAAAGAGGGATAGTCGACCTAGCTATGTATATAGAGGGAGATCAGTTCATGCACATCCATGTGTAAGAGGCAAATAAGGCCTGGAGGGAAGGATAGAGAGAGGGCCACGGCTAGGAGGTGGTGCGAGAGGCCTACTAGATAGAGGGAGGGAGGAGTGTGCGAGTGCGGGATCGTTGAAAAGAGGGGCGAGAGCGTGCATGTGTGTGGGAGCGTGTGAGAGATAGGGGGCATGGACGGTGAGAGGGGAAGAGGAAAGTGTGTGTATGTGGTAGGCAGACCTGGCTAGAGAGGTATATCGATCCGTGTGTGTTGGAAAGAAGGGGCTGGGGAGACCTATAGAGACCGTGGGAGAACGACCTAAAGACAAACAACATATGTGCGCGATGGAGAGAATGCCGAGGAGGGGGACAGGGGGGCGAGGAGGGTGTGTGCATGCACGAGAGAAAGTTAGTGCTAACTACAAAGAGAAGATGAGTGTGTGGGTGTAAAATACTAACAAAGATCATAATTCATTATAAAAGTGGATTCGAATATTTGAATATGAGATCATGGTGTTTGTAACCCTTGAATGCATTAATATAATGGTGATATGCGTGGTGTGGTTTTGAACATGCATACTATGTATATATCGAACAAGGTCACATTTATGTGAATTTGAGATACCGATGGCATGCATCGTTTGACCACATTGCATCCACGCACGCCACTTTTTGAATTTGTGATATTGTGTGGCTTTTGCAGCTCACATCTGAATACTTGTAGTTGTGGGGGGCGGGGCACCATACATTGTGTGATAAACACATTATACATATGAAACATGGTTTAGATTCTAAAGATCTAGCTAGAGCTTGAAATGTACTATTATTTGAAATCAACATAAAGTGGACTCAAAAATTTGAATTCGAGTTCATATGGTACAAGTAGTTCATATCTAACTTAACAATCATGTGTTGTGTTGTGAAGATAATATACAAATGATGGTTTAACTTGACAACAACCGTGATTGTAGATTCTTATTAAAATAGAGAAATGAATTCAAATTTAGTTCATATTGCAGCTGGTAGTATATACATTTGGAATGCACTAAAATGTTCATTTGAGTAGGTTACATGCATTATACACCTAGCAAAATATTTTAATTGAACATAACATGGATTCAAAGTATTGAATGGCATTTGTAGTAATTCATACAGTAAAACAGGACAAAACTCTCTCGTGTGGTGCGAATTGATTTATTTTTTTGGTTTTTTGGTTGAGGGAAGTGCGAAATGATTTGGTACCGTACACGTTTGGCTTGTTCTCCTGAAATTTTCACCCGCGCCTTGTTATCCCGAAATTTCAAGCTATCTCTTTGTCTCTTTGTGCTCCGAAAACTCCCTCCTCTTCAACCCGCGCCTTGCTATCCCGAAGTTACAACGCGCGCGAAAACTCCCTCCTCCTGCGAAATCCCGACACGCAAAATTCCTGTTCTACCCCTGAGCCGAAAGAGCCACCTAGTTCAAATCGGTGGGGGTACTTTTGTAACTTACCCTACATTTCAGACAAGCGCGTCCCTAAGTCATGGTTCCCCCCTCCCATCCCCTCCTTTTCTCCATTTGAAAACCGAGGCCGCCAAAACCTCTCTCCACCAGCCGTGAAACCCCACCCTCCTCCGTCTGCCACCCCACCACCGCCCAGCCAGAGCCTCTTTCCCGACGATGTCGTCCACCGCAACAGCTCGACGTCCCTCATCCATCGCACCGGATGAGGATCCGTTGTCGATCTCGTCGTCCCGCCGGTTCAGCTGCCCCGTCCTCCACCTCCAAGAAGCTGCTCCGACGATCACCTCATCTATCGTGGCTGCTCCATTCCCACAGCGCCGCCTTAACTTGCCCCACCGGAACCGCAACATCCTCACTGACTCCTCGGATGAAGCCGAGGCCTACTCGGTGCCACCAAAGAGGTTCTACACTCATCGCATCGCATCTTCTCCTTGACTCGACCTCATGGCGCCGCCGGTGCTCGATACCGCTCTGCCATGGCATGGCTCCCTCGACGCCAGCACCACCGGCGACATCCTCCACGGCGGCTCTCCCCATGGCGAGGCTCCCTCGGCGGCGGTGGCCATACCAGCCGGAGCTACTGCTGCTGCTCCGGCTCTTGCTCGCACTGCTGCTCTGCTCTTGCTCTCGCTCATGCTGCTGCTCTCCTCTTGCTCTCGTTCGCACTGCTGATGCTGGTACACGGGCTGCTGCAGCTACATGAGTTGCTTCTCTAGCTCTCGTTCGCGCTGCTGCTCCGGCGGCTATCTGCTAGTGCATTCCCTGTCTAGCGGCTGCTGATTTAGATCACTGCTTCACTGCTACTAGTGCTCGAACGGCCTAAACTACCAGTGAAGTGCTTCTCTGCTACTAGTGTGTTCAGTTTTGACAGTAAAATTCAGTTTCGACAGTAAAATTCAGTTTCGACAGTTAAGTTCAGATTCAATAGTTTTTACATCACCTGCTGGAGTGGCGGCCGCATGGCTGATATATTTTACGTCATCTATTGGAGTTGGGTGTTTTTTGTTGATGTAAATTTTACATCTAGCACTTTTTGGTGATGTATTTTACATCATCTATTGGAGATGCTATTAGAATCCCACTTCAGATTAATGATGTCTGTCTTGTACTGCTTCAGCCTCGCCGTCGTACACCTCGCCGGAGCTGCTCCAACGACGGAACCATCCATCACAACAGAGTAGTACCCTCGACACCGTCTACAGACGCCTCAGATCTTCTTCACCACCTCTGACAGCCACCTCCGTTGCAACATCTTCAGCGACCAACCCAATGATGCTGAGGTCGGCACGGCTACGCCAAAGAGGTTGTACACTTGTCGCATCACTTTTTACACTACATTCATGTCAATCCCTTAGGGCTATTTTGGTTCAAAGGAAAAAGTGAAGGAAAAACATAGCAGTAGGAAATTTTCCTATGGTACTACTACTATTCAATTATTCATGCATTTGGTCCAAAGGAATGGAGCAGAACAAAACTAAAGGATTTTTTCCTTTCGTGTCTGTTTCAAAGGAAAAACATAGAAATTTTAACATCCACCTGGACCTTCTTTTCAAAATCCTATGCAAGAAAACAAGACTAAGTGCATTAGTGGCATAATAACATTCTAACTGTACACATTTTCATGTGGTTTGACTTTAATTTGACCATGTTTCTTTGCATTCCTGTGTTCTTCCAATTCCTATG
>CBMN011752983.1:0-13967 GCA_000582825.1 Hordeum pubiflorum
CCCATATACTTGTGGGTCATCATATATGAGCAAAATCTGGTGGACCAATGGTACGAACACAGTGTTTCTTCATGCGTGCAGACAGTCGAGCAACATTGTCTTTTATTGTTTCTGCCAGTACATGTTGGTATACTTTTGTTGATTTTGCTAGTAGCAACTGAGAATCAAAGATCAATTATTCACGTCCATGTTCATCATTGATGCGAATACTTATGTTTCAGTTATCAATTTATCTTAAAGTACACAAGATCAAAAAATAGTAAGGATCTGCGTAATACGGGCATGTGAAGTGAACTGGATCCCTAGATTGAATGAATCGCAGTACGAACCATAATACATACAACAAAATTGAGTTGATCTAGAAGAATCGAAAGTGCAAGTACATCAAGAGGCCAATTGAAGCACATGTATAAATCCACATGGGTGTCGTAAACATTGATATGTTTGTGGGGTGGAGATGGCGGGAGAGGAATTTCTCACCTGGTAACCTATGATAAGGTTTTGGGGTAGACAGTGGAGATTTGCGGACTTTGCTGCAATGGAGTGTCCCGTCCATCGCATTTGCTGGAGATGGAGCCATAGGTCACTAGGAGGGTGACGGATCTAAGGGAGAAGAGAGGGACGAGGGAGAGGTGAGAGTCAAGTTGCGGGTATTTAGGAGAAGGTGTTGAAAATTGAGCGCGTAATTCAAAATCGGTGAAGGGAACGAAAACACTAGTGGGAGCGAAAATTAGGAGGGAAAGACAAATCTGGGGCCGATCATTAGTATTCAAGTATTTGTACCAAATAAACATGACAACCATTCGGGTTTTCTATCCATTTTCCATCGAAAAAACAATCCAGTAGAATTGTTGGTCAAGAAAATATACACTTTGTCAAGTTGTATTATTGTGGCCCTATTGGTGAGGTCAAAAAGTCTCTCAATGAATTGCCAATGTTTGGTTTGACATCTGCTTATGAATAGGTTTGATCCACCACAATGTGATGCACGATTCAGCAGGAGAGGTTCACAATGAATGGACCTTTACATTTTCCAAGTGACATGGACAATATTGAGCACATATGATATCTTTATTCCATTGATGATCACAAGTTAGACCTCACATTCGAACGTGCTACGTGACGATGTATACTCAGGGTGTACTAAGACATGATCATTTTGAATCACCTTGCGAGAATAGTAGTTTAAACGTCGTGCATACAAGGTCTCCATGATGTAGGAGCCACATTGTACATGTATCGCCCACCCACTCACATCGCATATCTCATTTGCTTGTACTTGGTCACCATGGGGGGTTTACTTTCCATTTCATGATTTGAAGGGAAAGTTTTGCGATGAACGGACCTCTACATTTTCCATGTGACATGGACAATATTGAGCATGGATCATGTCTTATTCCATTGATGATCACAAGTTCGACCTCACATTTGAACTTGCCACTTAACGATGTGCACTCGGGGTTTACCAAGACATGACCATTTTGACTCACCTTGCGAGAATAGTAGTTTTAAAGTAGTGCACACAAGGTCTCCATGATGTAGGAACCACATTGTACATGTATTGCACGCACGCCTATGTCGCATATCTCATTTGCTTGTACTTTGTCACCGTTCGACTTTTCTTTCCATTTCATGATTTGACGAGAGAGGTTTGCGATGAACGAACCTTTACATTTTCTATGTGACATGGACAATATTGAGCATGGATCATGTCTGATTCCATTGATGATCACAAGTTCGACCTCATATTTGAACTTTCCATGTGATGATGTGGACTAGGGGTTTACCAAGGCATGATCATTTTTAGTCACCTTGCGAGAATAACACTTTAAAAGTTGTGCACACAAGGTCTCCATGATGTAGGAACCAATATTGTACATGGATTGTGCACTCGCTCATTCTACATATCTCATTTACTTGTGCTTTGTCACCATTGGGGTTTTCTTTCCATTTCTTGATTTGACGGGAGAGCTTTGCGATGAACGAACCTTTACATTTTCCATGTGACATGGACAACTGAGCACAGATCATGTCTGATTCCATTGATGATCACAAGTTTGACAACACATTTGAACTTGCCACTTGACGATGTGGACTCGGGGTTTACTAGACATGATCATTTTGAATCACCTTGCGAGAAAATCAGTTTAAAGTCGTGTACACAATGGGTTTCTCTTGATTTTTCATTACAATAAATAAATAACATAGTTTGATTCCTGGCCATTGGATGCACGATGTATGTCCTCTATGTCGCTGCCTACTCACCTTCGTTTAAACAATATGTACCGCCAGATGGAGGATCAATGGCTCCTAATTCGCATGCCTTCCTCTCTGCCTTCTCACATAAGCTTCAGTCGCATCGAGAAGGAACACGTAGAACGGTTACCACCACTCCTGCCACTTCCCCTGTCCTATCAGAAAATCGCCCCTCAATTTCCTCTCATCTAGTCCCTCTCATGTTCTTGACTTCTAGAAGCACATGGAGCTTCATCGGTCTTTGAGAATCCAAATCTGCATGATGGATTCCAACAGGACCCTCTATGAAGCTGTGAAGGCAAAGGTTTGGTTGTTTGAACTGCATGCTAGCTATTTTTTCATTTCTTTAGATGAATCAAACGCCCAAATCTGAATATTTTAGTGTTTTATTTATCATTTATTTAACATGCATGTCAGGGAAAAAGGCATGCATGGGCGGTCAATGAAGTAGGAGAATGTAGAAGCAAGCATCGTCGGTTCTTGGATCCCGAGGTATATTTATGTTCTAAACTTTCAGGATTTCTTCCTAGTGTTGTGTTGTGTATCCCATAATTCTGGCCATGGGAAATATGGATGATGATTAGGTTCCTCTAGTTAGAAATTGTATGTACTGAATCTAAACTTCTATGTGTTTTTCAGTAAAATGTATTTTATTTGCATTTCAGTTGTTTGATCGTTCCCTTGAAGTTGTTCGAATAGTGTATGCCACAAAGGTTCAGTTGGATGTGGAATATGGTCCTGTTAATGATGTAGTCATGTTCATTGTCCAGACTAGCCTATTTTCAACTGCATTTGTTGTTGCATATGCTATCCTTCAGACTTTAGGTCATTGGGACTTCAAGATCGCTGATCATGAAATCAATGATGTTATTCTGGTGAAATTTAAGAACCAATCCTCTATTTCCTTGCTTCATGGCTGCAACCTCAAGTTAGCAGAACGCAGCTTAGCTGAAGCACTAAGGATGGTAACTGAAGTTTCAGAGCCAATGCCACGTGCTCCAGAATTGTACGGCATCACCCGGACTGTCATAATGCATGTTTCTCGTGATGCTTCTGACGATGAGGATGATGAAGAAGCTGGAGGTCCTGAAGATGCTAACGGTTTTGAAGGTGCTGCAAGTGCTATTGTAGGGCCTCCTGCAAGGGCTGACTATGTTGGAGGCTGTGGTGTTGGAGGTGCCATTGCAGTTGCTTGAACCCTAGGAATTATATATACTCTTTTATGGAGCTTGTGATGTACAAGACTATGTTTATGTATGTTTGTTGTGTGCTATGTTTGAAGTGCAAAGACATGCAACTAAACTTTTGTGATGTTTTAACTGACAGAATATACGAACTTATGTGAAGCTTTAGGTGCCACTATATGTGTGCACATTTAGATGCTTTGTGGAACTTCAGTTGTATGTCTAATTATATTAGGGAATATTTTGTTTTTGCTACTCTTAACTTTTGCCAATTTTTCTTATACCGCTCTAAAATATAACATTTCACTTTTGCCACCCTAGCTTTTGACAATGTATCACAATTGCCATTTTTTGGAAAAAGAAAAAAATATTAATTTCACTTTTGCCACTATTAGCTTTTGATAACATATTTTTGAATAGAGGCACTAAGTTTTTGAGCTATATTTAGATCCAATTCATTCACTAACAACTAGGCCATGGAACCATATGCCAGATGACATGTGGGCCATGTCCATACAAACAGTCTCGTCAAATTGAGAGAAAAAAACCGTCCCTTCTTCCTCGCTCTTGAGCCACCTCGCAGTCCCTTCCTCATTCACAACTTTGCTCATACACCCGAGGTCGCAGCCGGATGTGGTTGTAGATCGCAGCCGCCTGCAGATACAACCGCCTTTCGCATCTCACAATGCGACTTGGGCGGCCTCAAACCACTACAGAAGTTTGTCCACGTTGAGCTCGGGTGCGGGCACAGGCAGTGGCACGGGCACGGGCGCAGGCGCTGGTGCAGGAGCTGGCGCAGGCATGGGCGTGGGCACCTCCATCTGCGTGGCCTCCGCCTCCATTTGCGCAACCTACTGTAGCACCTTGTCCATCTCTGCCCACGAGGGGTCCAGAGGATCCTCTTCCTCCTCGTCCTCAAGGACGTCAAAATATAAGACTAGGGGGTGTGCCATGGATGAGGTGTTTGTGCTAGATTGGAGATGGGAATGGTGCGAGAGAAGGGACAACCGATGTCTTATAGCCCGCCGCAGGCATGCTCGCCATTAAGGAGAGGTGGTTGGATAGGCAGCCGGAGGGCAGACAAAGGATGTCGCGGCCTCATATCACTCCTACAGTATGCATAAACTACCACGGCGGCGCGATGTCGGCTAGTTAAAGGCACGTCTTCCGATGGGAATCTCTGACGTGGTCTACTCGCACGCCTCAACTACAGTTGTAGACATGCCTCCAGGCCGCCTGCAAACACGCCTCCAAGCGGCCTGCAAACACACAACCAGGTCGCCGCTTGAACATAGCCTACACAAACGCTGACATGTGTCATTGTATTACTAATATCCTAAAGTAAGTCATGACGGTGCCGCTCCAATAATTTATATGACACTAATAACCATCGTAGATAATATACAATCTTAGCGATGGGTTAAACGTCGCCCAAACTCAGGCCAGAACATCACCAAAGTTGTCGAGGACGCTGCCCTAAGAGGAAAACACCTTGTGACGATGGACCGTCACAGAAAATGATTTTAGGCATTGTTCATGTGTCGTCACCAGTGTTTTTCTCACCGAATAGAGCAGATTTTGTAGTAACGGATAGCGGCTTCAGCTGAATTGTGTAAGGTTGTAGCTATGATGGTGGATGGGAGGAACAACTACAGTGAAATAGAATGAAAAGCACTTAAATTCAGCCGACCAATCTCTCCCTCCCGTAAACCTCTCTCTCTCTCTTCGACACATATGCCATGCGGGGCCCGTCAATCGCACCTCCTCCCAACATTATCCTCTCCACGAGCTTTCTTCTCCCCACGATTCTTTTTCTTGTTCCCCTTCCTTGTTCATTAGAGGAGCTCCCAACGGCGAACCACCTTCTCCCAACTGCCACGAATCAAGAGAACCTTCGACGCCGACCAGCGCCTGCCCATCCCCCGCTGCAACAGACGATGAGCAAGCATAGGTGTTGCGATGGAGCATCCAATGGAAGCACCACCTAGCGTTGGAGGAGCCGCGATAGGAGAATGTGTGCATGGCCATCGGAGCTGCGATTAAGCATCATGTGTGGCCTCCTGGAGCTGGAATGGAGCGTCGGCGGCGCTGTGATGGTTACCGCGGCGAGTGGTTGACCGCTGTGTTGCAACTTCGTTGATGTTGCCTTGAAGCTGTTAGGAGAACCGTTGGTGTTAAAATGGAGCAAGCGGGGAGACCATAAGCATAGTTGGTTCTGCAATGGAGCATCACGGACCGCCGGAGCATCGCCGATGTTGCAATGTAGCAGCGCCGGACAATCAGAAGTGTAGCTGGTGCTGCAATGGAGCACCACTGGTGTTGCAATGGAGCAACGCCGGGCCATCAGAAGCATAGTTGGTGTTTCAATGAAGCATCATCGGACCGCTAGAGCGCCACCGGTGCTGTAATGGAGCTATCGCTGGAGCTACGTGTGTAGAGTGTGGAGTAGGGATGGTGCGTTGCAACATACCCCATCGTCGGAGGCACCACAGATAGACATGTTGGGGGAAAGAATCGATGGTTTACGGGGCACATCTTATGGCCCTGGATGCGACTTAAGTTTTCCTCAAATCATCTGTATGATGCGTAGCACTAGCCAAATAGAGTTCCCCAATTCGACTTTAATCCCTAAATTGAGAGCATAGCTTATAGCTGGTATCAGAGTTGGTGGTCCTGGAGCTTCCTCGGCATCACCATGACACGTGGTGGTGGGATATGCATCGAGCGAGGGTGATGGAGAAACTCTCTAATGATGGTTGGGGCGTCTACAAGTTGCTCGGCATCGATTTCTCTTTGGATTTGGAACAATACCTCAAGGACCAAGGTGAGGTTCTCCTCCAATCCATGGGGAAGCTGATTAAGGCACCCACAAAATGCTACCAAACTCCAGAAAGAGTTGCTCCATCGCCGTTGCTCGAAGCTGATCCCACCAACGCGTGTCATGGTGATGCCGAGGAAGCTTCAGGGCCAGCGGATCTGATACCAACTGTGAGCTACGCTCTCAATCTGATACCAATCTATGGGAAGCTCACGAAATGCTACCAAACACCTCAAGAAATCTAGGTCTGATAGTGATTCCTACCAAACACCTCAAGGACCAATGCAGAACATGTTTGGAAGGAATCGATGTCAGACCTTGCTACGATAGTTGTTTCACATTGCTCAAACTACTACCGTGGTTGATTATGTGAAGAGGTTTGCAGATTTATATGATCAACTGTCAGCATACAACAAGGCTCCTAATTCTCTACATTACAGTACATGCTTCTTAGATGGTCTGAAACTAGGAGTTCGTGTTGCAGTTGCTCTGCAGAATCCCCGAGAATTGGATGCTTCCTATGACTTAGCCTTACTTCATGAGGAATTACGTGAAGGTATCACTCCATTAAGCACATAGTCTGAGATTCCACCTGGAGCTCTTCCATTGCCTTTACCTCCATGGGTCCGAGCTACTGAAGATAATAGAAGCACTGATTTCCATGAATCCAAATCACAAGAGTATAGATGGTCAGTCTTGCGTACTTCCATAAATTCAAGGTGTTATGCTTTGTTTGTGGGGGAGAAGTGGTCTAAGGATAATATGTGCCAATGTTTTGTCCAAATACTTGTGGTGCAGGAATTAATTGAGGACATTCAGTCATCAATCTCTACAGATGCTGACGAAACAAATATAGATTCTGCTTCAGCGCATAGTATTAGTCTCTCAGCTGCAACTATTGGAAATCTTATGATGCTCTTACCTTGAATTTGCTCATACAAGTTCAAGGCATTGACCTTGTCTTTTTGCTTGACTCACACAATTTGCATCCTTTTATTGAGAGTGGTTTGCAACATATGCCCACTTATATTCAGAACACCAACCCAGTGTTAGTTACTATTGTAGGTGGAGGCACATTATACTCCAGTACTATCTTGAGACATGGTAATTGGACCTATAGTTCTGCTATTTTCATCACTCATTTAAGTGTATTGCCATTTGGCTACCTATGGTGGTATTTTGGGCTTTGATTAGCTAGCAATGCGTAGTCCAATGTAGGTGGATTGGGTGCAAAAATGGATGTCCTTCCATCATCAAGGCGAAGTGGTTACTTTGCAAGGATTGTTACATGAAGATGTGGTCGTGTCTATCTTTTCTATGTCCTTACGTCAGAACTCTAACTTCTCCAGAACTACAAGTTGTTTTGGATAAGCTTGATGTGTACTTTGAAAGTCCAACTACCTTACCTCCCAGGAGATTACGAGATCATAAGATTCCCTCAACTCCTGGATCAAGGCCTGTTTTAGTAAGACCTTATAGGAATTTCTCCCGATATGCAGGATGAATTAGGAAAAATAATTAAGGAGTTGTTTCCTTTGGGCATGATTAGATAAAGTGACAGTGTATTTTGTTCCCCTGTTCTGCTTGTGAAAAAAGAAGGAAGAAGGTACTTGAAGGATGGATCTGCTTTACAGGCATCTCGATGCAATTACCTTGATGAGAAAATACCCTTGCTAGCAATAGATGAGTTATTGGATGAATTATCTCTGGCTTATTTTTCCAATATGGATCTGAAAGCAGGGTATCATCAAATTAGGCTAGCATATGAGGAAGAATATAAAACTTCCTTTCAAACACATAATGGTCACTATGAGTTTAATGCCATGGCATTTTGCCTTATCGGGGTTCCTGGTACGTTTCAGGAAATTATGAATTTTGATTTGTCCCCCGTTTTGAGAAGGTCCTCTATAGTTCTTTTATGATATTTAGGTTTACAGTAAAACATTGCATGACCATCTGGAACATTGCATGAAGTGTTGACTATATTAAACAAGGAACATTGGAAGGTCAAAATCTCTAGGTGCTCTTTTGTTAAGCCAAAGTGTGCTTACCTGGGCCATGTAATTTCGGCTGATGGGTTTCAACATATACTACCAAAAAGTTTTTTGCACAACAATGGCCTACTCCAACTAATGTAAGTGAAGTTAGGGTTTCCTTGGCCCGAGTGGGTATTATAGGAAATTCATTAAACACTATTGTCGCCAATCCTTTAACTGGTCTTTCGAAGAAAAGTGTTCTTTTTGTGTGCACTAGTATAATTGAAGCTACTTTTTCTACATTGAAACAAGCTCTCATGGCTGCTCCAGTTTTGGTTGTGCCAAACTTTTCTAAACCTTTTGTTGTTGAAACTCATGCATGTGAATATGGTATTGGAGCAATGCTTATGCAACAGGGGCATCCTTTACCTTTGTTAGTAAATCTTGGGACCAAATAATAGAGCTCTTTCAGTTTTGAAAAGGAGTATATGGCTATCCTTTTAGCAGTAGATCACTGGTGTTCTTATTTGCAAGCGCAATAGTTCACTACTAAAACTAATCGGAGGAGTTTAGCTCCCTTACAGGATCAGAGATTGCATACTGTTTGGCAACAGAAGTGTCTAGCGGAATTGCTTGGTTTGGATTATCAAATTCAGTGTAAAGAAATGTAGTGAAAATAGTGCAATAGATGCCTTATCTAGGAGGCCACCTGATTCTTCTCAGTTGCTCATGGTTTCTACTACTCAACCAACTTGGTCATCAGAGATGGTGGAGAGTTACAATGCTCATACTAAAGCCTTGGAGATCATGCAACTGTTAGTAGTGCGACAAACTTCAAAACCTCCTTATCAGTTGCATAAAGGTCTACTCGGGTATAATGGGACCATATGAGTGGGTCATGTGCCAACGTTACATCTTAAATTATTTTTTGCATTTCATGATAGTCCTATGGGATTCCACTCTGGATCTTATTACTTATAAAAGAACACATGCCTTGGTTTCCTGGTGGTATGAAACAGTTTATCCATGCTCAAGTTCAGTCATGTTTAGTCTGTTAGAAAGCTAAACCTGAAGGACTGAGTTACCCTGGCATGCTATCTCCCTTACCAGTTCCTAAGAAAGCATGGGACACTGTTACTATGGACTTTCATGGGACACTCTTTTTTCTCAATATATTTGTATTCTCGTTGTCATTGATAAATTTTCCAAGTGTGGCCATTTTATAGCTCTAAAGCATCCTTTCAGTGCCGAATTGCCGAGATTTTCTTGGAGGATGTGTATAAATTGCATGGTATGCCTAGTCTCATAATTTCTGACGGAGATCCAACTTTCACAAGTTAGTTCTGGAAGTTGTTGGTTACTAAAACTGGCACTCAAGTGAATATGTGCACTACTTATCACCCTGAAACTGATGGTCAGACAGAGAGAGTGAATCACCAAGTAGAATGTTACCTCAGGTGTTTCATTAGTGCTCAACCTAAAAAATGGAGAAAATGGTTGTCCTTATGTGAATTTTGGTATAATTCTAATTGGCATTCTTCCTTCGGCAAGTTTTCTTCTGAGGTGGTTTCTGGATCTATACCTAGATATTTTGGAAATTTTGAATATAACACAGTGGCTCCCGCTGACTTACAAGACTTGTTAAAAGCTCGTCAGACATTGACTGAAACTGTTAGGCAACATTTGCTTCTTATTCGACGGGGCATTAAAAGTCAAGCTCATAAGAAATGGATCGAGAGAAATTTTTCCGGTGATAAAGATTTCCTCAACCTGCAACCTTATGCCTAGCTTTACTCATGTTCTCGGACCAATCATAAACTGGCGTTCAAGTTCTATGGCCCTTTTGAGATTTTGGACAAGATTGATGAAGTGGCGTATAAGCTGGAATTGCCTGCTAGCAGTCGCATACACCCGGGTGCGTCAGCATCGTGTGCGCCAACGTTGGCAAGTGTACAGTCGCTCAAGGGCTCGTTGAGTGGACTTATTTGTAGCCCCTGTGGCCACTTGGGAGGATCTGGAGTTTCTGCGCCAACAATTTCCTCACGTGCCAGCTTGGGAACAAGCCAGTTCTCAAGGAAGGAGGGATGTCAGCGCCCCACGATACATTGCCACTGATAACTGAAGAACATGAAGACAACGGAAGAAGTCCATGTAGCAAAACCGGCAACGAGAGAAGAGGCGCAAGAATTTGAAGATGCTTGTGGGCCAGGAGCACGGCCCACTTGCAAGAAGACCAAGCCCACATGGCTCTCCAACCCTGCTTGGGCCCAGTAGCCATTGTACTAATTGCAAACGTTTGAATACAAGCTTGTAGTGTAGTAGACGTTGGCTTGGAACGGAGGGTAGCTTCGGCCGAATTGCGTAAGCGTGTAGCTCTGAGGGTGGATGGGAGGAACAGCTATAGTGAAATAGAATTCCCCAATTCAGATTCTAAACCCTAGATCGAGAGGGTAGCTTACATATACAGTACGTACTGCTCAGCTAGCGCACTTGTTGGTACTTGTTGATCCTGTTTTAATGGCCGGACATCTAGTAGTTGTCAGCAGCTAGCTGTTTTTTTTTTTTTTGTTCGTAGCAGCAAGTTGATTTCAAACACATAGAACGTGGTGATGTCATAGTTGACAGGAAGAACGTAAGCCAACGAGCAGCGATGGCACGCATGTCTTTGGACCCATTCATATCGGAGCATCAATATACAACGCTGTCTGACACAGATCCTAACTCAAAATATTCATCATAGAACTCCAAGGCCCAAAGTGCTCAACCAGAGGCAAGCTAGTACTGTAATTAATATCAGCAACATAACATTTTGATGGCACGAGTGATGCCACCAATTCTTCATCAGAATTCTGCATTGGGCATGTACATACATCTGCAAAGTAGCTAAGACGAACGGAAAACCACAACAACACCGCGCGTACCATCGATCCTGAACTAACAAGCTACTACAACGAACTCTTCTAGCTTGGTTCTCTCTCTCACGCTCACGCCTCGCCGAAGACGGCCTCCCAGACATCCTCGAAGGCGGCGATAATTGCCGGGTGGTGCTCCGGCGAGTTGAGCGAGAGGTACGACTCCAGGAGCTCCTCCATCTTCCCCACGCTGGCGATACGACGCTCCACGACCATCTCCACCATCGAGCTCCGGAAATCTGCGTATGGGTTGCTCGATCGCTTCACCACCGCCATGCCCACGCCAATGGCTCCGGTTTCTGCCACGCCCATCTTGATCGCATTCGCAGCCTCCTCCCTTTTGTTGTTCTTGCAGCGGTGGTGCTCCGTCGCCAAGTTCACCCGCTGCCGGAAGGCATCGGGTGGGTCTCTGGCACCTGGCAACGCGCGCCGGGGCGCTCTGCGAGCCGCGTTCCTGTGGCTCTTCCTGGAGGCATTGCTCCTGTTGGTGTGGTAAAACTCGGAGGTCGAGTCGGAGGAGAAGTTGAGGGACGAGAAGAGCGTCGTCGTCTCAGCATCCTCGCCGCTTTCGTTGTCAGTGGCGGTGGACGAAGAGCAGCTGTACGGCACGGAGTTCATCCGCGGCCGCCGCAGACGCCGACAAGAAGAGTATGAGCCATGCCGCCTTGACACCGACGTAGAGCGTGCGCCCCTGCTCTTCTTGATGTGCTTCTTTGCGTCGTTCGTTTCCAACGATGGCGGCAGGAGAGGAACGGTGGAGTGAACAGAACGGCGACCGGAGACCCCGCCTGGGTAGTCGACGGAGGCGTGGACGACCGACGCGCTGCGGTGAAGATGGCGGCCTGAGCGGCTGCCTTCCACAAGGTTGAGCCTCTGATAGGTGCAGTGGGTGCACAAGTCAGGGGAATGTCGTGGCTCCTGGTGGGGGTGGGTGTTGGCCTTATCGAAGCTAACGAAGGTCGTGGCCAAGGTGGTTGTGGTCTTGGTGGCGTTGGTGGTGCAGGAAGAACGCACAAGGAGCTGTGCGAATTTCTGCTTCAGCCGGACTCCGGCGCCAACGCCGGTGCGGCGGTGGGGGGTTTCGTCCATGAACGGTGTGTATGATTGATCTCGGGAGATGGAAATAAAACGAGGAGTAGAGAGAGGACTGTCTGGTTTCCGGACACTGGTTTTTGGTTTATATTCTCAGCCGTGGTTTTGAGTCTGAAGCTTCAAGTGAGAGGGGTTAAGAACCTGAGGAAGCAAGTGGGTAGAACCTGGCGACATCAGGCATGTGTAAGGTGTACGGATCTGTGGGCACGGGCAAACATTTGGTTGGCCGCCGACGGATGTAAACGTAAGCAAGTTTTGTCAGAGCGTCTACGGCCGGATTTAGCAAATATGACCACTTAGACATCCGCGGGCGTGTCCGTTTTGAGCCTTTATTTTTTCGTCCGCGCAGCCGTATTTTTTAATTTTTTTCTCACATGTCCGGTCACTTGCACGTGATTGATGAAGAAGAAAAGAAAGAAAAGAAAGAATGATTAAGAAAAAAGAAAATGTGATTTAAGATGGAGTCGCGTCCTACATGGCTGACTCACCCGGCATGTCCGTGAGCCCTCGTATCCTCGCTACATTTGAGATTGATATAAGGGGTGCCGGTCAGTCCGAGCATTTAATAAGGAAGTGGGGTTCAGTTGGATCAACTTCTTTTGACCGGACACTTACCAAGAGAGCGCTTCGGCGTTTGAAAAGAATATAGAGGGTCCGAATGTAGATGCTCTCACGGTCTCCATTCTAGTCATGTGAACAAGTTCTTTTTGGGTCTATATAAATAACAGGCGGTGTCTAAACTGCACGCATGTTCATTGAGAGGTGCTTTGGTACAACCCCCTCCAAGACGTATAAGGGGCAGGGGGTCATTTCACATGTCGTACAACCCCCCGCCATACGACCGTCCGCGTCGGCGTACAGGCCATCCGCATACGCCCACACGATTGCCCACACCCCCCCACCCTCCGCCCCGGTACGAGTAAAAAAAACGTTGCGCCCGACCGCACGGTGAATGCTTGCCCAACTGCCGCCCCAGGCGAAAACCCTACTGTCCAGTGTCGTTCGCGTCGCTGCCAGCACCACCGGCACTCTGTGGCTGACGGGGAAATTTTGTTGACGGCATCGTCGCCCTAACGCTCTGTCCACCGCCAACCTCGAATTTTCACGTCATCTCTCCGGCCACGCGTCGTCGTCACCCCTACGCCGTCGACGTCGGCCCCAACGCCGTCGACGTCACCCGCACGTCCTGGTCGCCATCACGCCTTCGTCAACGGCCAACATGGATGCTTGTGACCTCTCTGACGGCGGCAATGGGGTAGCCAAGCTTCCAATGTTTTGTAACATCACATTAAATCCCCATTGCAATGAGATGAAAAAATTTAGGTATTAGTCTAGTGTATCGAATTGTGCAACCTACCATTAAGCAATTTATTATGAAACTGATTATATTTGCGATGATGTTATGTGATGTTCGAATTGATCTAACACTATATAAACGTGTATAGATGGAGCAAGATACGGGTTATGACGTCGATGATGGCGGAAGCGAGGATGGATCCTCGTCATTGAATGTACACCAACATGTGGAGGAGAATTATATGAGTTTGGATGAAATTAATAGTGGCAATGTACGTGTCATGATCGTTCACAAAAACATGAAATACGAACAACCGCACATACACTTTGTAACGCTCAAGATGCGATCCTATCCTTATTTTGGCAGGAGAGCCTCGACAGGGAAAGAAGCGCATCTCGTCGTTTCGCAAGAATGGATATTATTACAAGTACA